>OY770132.1:0-2500 GCA_963669345.1 Gortyna flavago | reverse complement strand
AGGTTAGGTTAGGTTAGGTTAGGTTAGGTTAGGTTAGGTTAGGTTAGGTTAGGTTAGGTTAGGTTAGGTTAGGTTAGGTTAGGTTAGGTTAGGTTAGGTTAGGTTAGGTTAGGTTAGGTTAGGTTAGGTTAGGTTAGGTTAGGTTAGGTTAGGTTAGGTTAGGTTAGGTTAGGTTAGGTTAGGTTAGGTTAGGTTAGGTTAGGTTAGGTTAGGTTAGGTTAGGTTAGGTTAGGTTAGGTTAGGTTAGGTTAGGTTAGGTTAGGTTAGGTTAGGTTAGGTTAGGTTAGGTTAGGTTAGGTTAGGTTAGGTTAGGTTAGGTTAGGTTAGGTTAGGTTAGGTTAGGTTAGGTTAGGTTAGGTTAGGTTAGGTTAGGTTAGGTTAGGTTAGGTTAGGTTAGGTTAGGTTAGGTTAGGTTAGGTTAGGTTAGGTTAGGTTAGGTTAGGTTAGGTTAGGTTAGGTTAGGTTAGGTTAGGTTAGGTTAGGTTAGGTTAGGTTAGGTTAGGTTAGGTTAGGTTAGGTTAGGTTAGGTTAGGTTAGGTTAGGTTAGGTTAGGTTAGGTTAGGTTAGGTTAGGTTAGGTTAGGTTAGGTTAGGTTAGGTTAGGTTAGGTTAGGTTAGGTTAGGTTAGGTTAGGTTAGGTTAGGTTAGGTTAGGTTAGGTTAGGTTAGGTTAGGTTAGGTTAGGTTAGGTTAGGTTAGGTTAGGTTAGGTTAGGTTAGGTTAGGTTAGGTTAGGTTAGGTTAGGTTAGGTTAGGTTAGGTTAGGTTAGGTTAGGTTAGGTTAGGTTAGGTTAGGTTAGGTTAGGTTAGGTTAGGTTAGGTTAGGTTAGGTTAGGTTAGGTTAGGTTAGGTTAGGTTAGGTTAGGTTAGGTTAGGTTAGGTTAGGTTAGGTTAGGTTAGGTTAGGTTAGGTTAGGTTAGGTTAGGTTAGGTTAGGTTAGGTTAGGTTAGGTTAGGTTAGGTTAGGTTAGGTTAGGTTAGGTTAGGTTAGGTTAGGTTAGGTTAGGTTAGGTTAGGTTAGGTTAGGTTAGGTTAGGTTAGGTTAGGTTAGGTTAGGTTAGGTTAGGTTAGGTTAGGTTAGGTTAGGTTAGGTTAGGTTAGGTTAGGTTAGGTTAGGTTAGGTTAGGTTAGGTTAGGTTAGGTTAGGTTAGGTTAGGTTAGGTTAGGTTAGGTTAGGTTAGGTTAGGTTAGGTTAGGTTAGGTTAGGTTAGGTTAGGTTAGGTTAGGTTAGGTTAGGTTAGGTTAGGTTAGGTTAGGTTAGGTTAGGTTAGGTTAGGTTAGGTTAGGTTAGGTTAGGTTAGGTTAGGTTAGGTTAGGTTAGGTTAGGTTAGGTTAGGTTAGGTTAGGTTAGGTTAGGTTAGGTTAGGTTAGGTTAGGTTAGGTTAGGTTAGGTTAGGTTAGGTTAGGTTAGGTTAGGTTAGGTTAGGTTAGGTTAGGTTAGGTTAGGTTAGGTTAGGTTAGGTTAGGTTAGGTTAGGTTAGGTTAGGTTAGGTTAGGTTAGGTTAGGTTAGGTTAGGTTAGGTTAGGTTAGGTTAGGTTAGGTTAGGTTAGGTTAGGTTAGGTTAGGTTAGGTTAGGTTAGGTTAGGTTAGGTTAGGTTAGGTTAGGTTAGGTTAGGTTAGGTTAGGTTAGGTTAGGTTAGGTTAGGTTAGGTTAGGTTAGGTTAGGTTAGGTTAGGTTAGGTTAGGTTAGGTTAGGTTAGGTTAGGTTAGGTTAGGTTAGGTTAGGTTAGGTTAGGTTAGGTTAGGTTAGGTTAGGTTAGGTTAGGTTAGGTTAGGTTAGGTTAGGTTAGGTTAGGTTAGGTTAGGTTAGGTTAGGTTAGGTTAGGTTAGGTTAGGTTAGGTTAGGTTAGGTTAGGTTAGGTTAGGTTAGGTTAGGTTAGGTTAGGTTAGGTTAGGTTAGGTTAGGTTAGGTTAGGTTAGGTTAGGTTAGGTTAGTTAGGTTAGGTTAGGTTAGGTTAGGTTAGGTTAGGTTAGGTTAGGTTAGGTTAGGTTAGGTTAGGTTAGGTTAGGTTAGGTTAGGTTAGGTTAGGTTAGGTTAGGTTAGGTTAGGTTAGGTTAGGTTAGGTTAGGTTAGGTTAGGTTAGGTTAGGTTAGGTTAGGTTAGGTTAGGTTAGGTTAGGTTAGGTTAGGTTAGGTTAGGTTAGGTTAGGTTAGGTTAGGTTAGGTTAGGTTAGGTTAGGTTAGGTTAGGTTAGGTTAGGTTAGGTTAGGTTAGGTTAGGTTAGGTTAGGTTAGGTTAGGTTAGGTTAGGTTAGGTTAGGTTAGGTTAGGTTAGGTTAGGTTAGGTTAGGTTAGGTTAGGTTAGGTTAGGTTAGGTTAGGTTAGGTTAGGTTAGGTTAGGTTAGGTTAGGTTAGGTTAGGTTAGGTTAGGTTAGGTTAGGTTAGGTTAGGTTAGGTTAGGTTAGGTTAGGTTAGGTTAGGTTAGGTTAGGTTAGGTTAGGTTAGGTTAGGTTAGGTTAGGTTAGGTTAGGTTAGGTTAGGTTAGGTTAGGTTAGGTTAGGTTA
>OY770131.1:20458227-20627752 GCA_963669345.1 Gortyna flavago | reverse complement strand
ACCTAACCTAACCTAACCTAACCTAACCTAACCTAACCTAACCTAACCTAACCTAACCTAACCTAACCTAACCTAACCTAACCTAACCTAACCTAACCTAACCTAACCTAACCTAACCTAACCTAACCTAACCTAACCTAACCTAACCTAACCTAACCTAACCTAACCTAACCTAACCTAACCTAACCTAACCTAACCTAACCTAACCTAACCTAACCTAACCTAACCTAACCTAACCTAACCTAACCTAACCTAACCTAACCTAACCTAACCTAACCTAACCTAACCTAACCTAACCTAACCTAACCTAACCTAACCTAACCTAACCTAACCTAACCTAACCTAACCTAACCTAACCTAACCTAACCTAACCTAACCTAACCTAACCTAACCTAACCTAACCTAACCTAACCTAACCTAACCTAACCTAACCTAACCTAACCTAACCTAACCTAACCTAACCTAACCTAACCTAACCTAACCTAACCTAACCTAACCTAACCTAACCTAACCTAACCTAACCTAACCTAACCTAACCTAACCTAACCTAACCTAACCTAACCTAACCTAACCTAACCTAACCTAACCTAACCTAACCTAACCTAACCTAACCTAACCTAACCTAACCTAACCTAACCTAACCTAACCTAACCTAACCTAACCTAACCTAACCTAACCTAACCTAACCTAACCTAACCTAACCTAACCTAACCTAACCTAACCTAACCTAACCTAACCTAACCTAACCTAACCTAACCTAACCTAACCTAACCTAACCTAACCTAACCTAACCTAACCTAACCTAACCTAACCTAACCTAACCTAACCTAACCTAACCTAACCTAACCTAACCTAACCTAACCTAACCTAACCTAACCTAACCTAACCTAACCTAACCTAACCTAACCTAACCTAACCTAACCTAACCTAACCTAACCTAACCTAACCTAACCTAACCTAACCTAACCTAACCTAACCTAACCTAACCTAACCTAACCTAACCTAACCTAACCTAACCTAACCTAACCTAACCTAACCTAACCTAACCTAACCTAACCTAACCTAACCTAACCTAACCTAACCTAACCTAACCTAACCTAACCTAACCTAACCTAACCTAACCTAACCTAACCTAACCTAACCTAACCTAACCTAACCTAACCTAACCTAACCTAACCTAACCTAACCTAACCTAACCTAACCTAACCTAACCTAACCTAACCTAACCTAACCTAACCTAACCTAACCTAACCTAACCTAACCTAACCTAACCTAACCTAACCTAACCTAACCTAACCTAACCTAACCTAACCTAACCTAACCTAACCTAACCTAACCTAACCTAACCTAACCTAACCTAACCTAACCTAACCTAACCTAACCTAACCTAACCTAACCTAACCTAACCTAACCTAACCTAACCTAACCTAACCTAACCTAACCTAACCTAACCTAACCTAACCTAACCTAACCTAACCTAACCTAACCTAACCTAACCTAACCTAACCTAACCTAACCTAACCTAACCTAACCTAACCTAACCTAACCTAACCTAACCTAACCTAACCTAACCTAACCTAACCTAACCTAACCTAACCTAACCTAACCTAACCTAACCTAACCTAACCTAACCTAACCTAACCTAACCTAACCTAACCTAACCTAACCTAACCTAACCTAACCTAACCTAACCTAACCTAACCTAACCTAACCTAACCTAACCTAACCTAACCTAACCTAACCTAACCTAACCTAACCTAACCTAACCTAACCTAACCTAACCTAACCTAACCTAACCTAACCTAACCTAACCTAACCTAACCTAACCTAACCTAACCTAACCTAACCTAACCTAACCTAACCTAACCTAACCTAACCTAACCTAACCTAACCTAACCTAACCTAACCTAACCTAACCTAACCTAACCTAACCTAACCTAACCTAACCTAACCTAACCTAACCTAACCTAACCTAACCTAACCTAACCTAACCTAACCTAACCTAACCTAACCTAACCTAACCTAACCTAACCTAACCTAACCTAACCTAACCTAACCTAACCTAACCTAACCTAACCTAACCTAACCTAACCTAACCTAACCTAACCTAACCTAACCTAACCTAACCTAACCTAACCTAACCTAACCTAACCTAACCTAACCTAACCTAACCTAACCTAACCTAACCTAACCTAACCTAACCTAACCTAACCTAACCTAACCTAACCTAACCTAACCTAACCTAACCTAACCTAACCTAACCTAACCTAACCTAACCTAACCTAACCTAACCTAACCTAACCTAACCTAACCTAACCTAACCTAACCTAACCTAACCTAACCTAACCTAACCTAACCTAACCTAACCTAACCTAACCTAACCTAACCTAACCTAACCTAACCTAACCTAACCTAACCTAACCTAACCTAACCTAACCTAACCTAACCTAACCTAACCTAACCTAACCTAACCTAACCTAACCTAACCTAACCTAACCTAACCTAACCTAACCTAACCTAACCTAACCTAACCTAACCTAACCTAACCTAACCTAACCTAACCTAACCTAACCTAACCTAACCTAACCTAACCTAACCTAACCTAACCTAACCTAACCTAACCTAACCTAACCTAACCTAACCTAACCTAACCTAACCTAACCTAACCTAACCTAACCTAACCTAACCTAACCTAACCTAACCTAACCTAACCTAACCTAACCTAACCTAACCTAACCTAACCTAACCTAACCTAACCTAACCTAACCTAACCTAACCTAACCTAACCTAACCTAACCTAACCTAACCTAACCTAACCTAACCTAACCTAACCTAACCTAACCTAACCTAACCTAACCTAACCTAACCTAACCTAACCTAACCTAACCTAACCTAACCTAACCTAACCTAACCTAACCTAACCTAACCTAACCTAACCTAACCTAACCTAACCTAACCTAACCTAACCTAACCTAACCTAACCTAACCTAACCTAACCTAACCTAACCTAACCTAACCTAACCTAACCTAACCTAACCTAACCTAACCTAACCTAACCTAACCTAACCTAACCTAACCTAACCTAACCTAACCTAACCTAACCTAACCTAACCTAACCTAACCTAACCTAACCTAACCTAACCTAACCTAACCTAACCTAACCTAACCTAACCTAACCTAACCTAACCTAACCTAACCTAACCTAACCTAACCTAACCTAACCTAACCTAACCTAACCTAACCTAACCTAACCTAACCTAACCTAACCTAACCTAACCTAACCTAACCTAACCTAACCTAACCTAACCTAACCTAACCTAACCTAACCTAACCTAACCTAACCTAACCTAACCTAACCTAACCTAACCTAACCTAACCTAACCTAACCTAACCTAACCTAACCTAACCTAACCTAACCTAACCTAACCTAACCTAACCTAACCTAACCTAACCTAACCTAACCTAACCTAACCTAACCTAACCTAACCTAACCTAACCTAACCTAACCTAACCTAACCTAACCTAACCTAACCTAACCTAACCTAACCTAACCTAACCTAACCTAACCTAACCTAACCTAACCTAACCTAACCTAACCTAACCTAACCTAACCTAACCTAACCTAACCTAACCTAACCTAACCTAACCTAACCTAACCTAACCTAACCTAACCTAACCTAACCTAACCTAACCTAACCTAACCTAACCTAACCTAACCTAACCTAACCTAACCTAACCTAACCTAACCTAACCTAACCTAACCTAACCTAACCTAACCTAACCTAACCTAACCTAACCTAACCTAACCTAACCTAACCTAACCTAACCTAACCTAACCTAACCTAACCTAACCTAACCTAACCTAACCTAACCTAACCTAACCTAACCTAACCTAACCTAACCTAACCTAACCTAACCTAACCTAACCTAACCTAACCTAACCTAACCTAACCTAACCTAACCTAACCTAACCTAACCTAACCTAACCTAACCTAACCTAACCTAACCTAACCTAACCTAACCTAACCTAACCTAACCTAACCTAACCTAACCTAACCTAACCTAACCTAACCTAACCTAACCTAACCTAACCTAACCTAACCTAACCTAACCTAACCTAACCTAACCTAACCTAACCTAACCTAACCTAACCTAACCTAACCTAACCTAACCTAACCTAACCTAACCTAACCTAACCTAACCTAACCTAACCTAACCTAACCTAACCTAACCTAACCTAACCTAACCTAACCTAACCTAACCTAACCTAACCTAACCTAACCTAACCTAACCTAACCTAACCTAACCTAACCTAACCTAACCTAACCTAACCTAACCTAACCTAACCTAACCTAACCTAACCTAACCTAACCTAACCTAACCTAACCTAACCTAACCTAACCTAACCTAACCTAACCTAACCTAACCTAACCTAACCTAACCTAACCTAACCTAACCTAACCTAACCTAACCTAACCTAACCTAACCTAACCTAACCTAACCTAACCTAACCTAACCTAACCTAACCTAACCTAACCTAACCTAACCTAACCTAACCTAACCTAACCTAACCTAACCTAACCTAACCTAACCTAACCTAACCTAACCTAACCTAACCTAACCTAACCTAACCTAACCTAACCTAACCTAACCTAACCTAACCTAACCTAACCTAACCTAACCTAACCTAACCTAACCTAACCTAACCTAACCTAACCTAACCTAACCTAACCTAACCTAACCTAACCTAACCTAACCTAACCTAACCTAACCTAACCTAACCTAACCTAACCTAACCTAACCTAACCTAACCTAACCTAACCTAACCTAACCTAACCTAACCTAACCTAACCTAACCTAACCTAACCTAACCTAACCTAACCTAACCTAACCTAACCTAACCTAACCTAACCTAACCTAACCTAACCTAACCTAACCTAACCTAACCTAACCTAACCTAACCTAACCTAACCTAACCTAACCTAACCTAACCTAACCTAACCTAACCTAACCTAACCTAACCTAACCTAACCTAACCTAACCTAACCTAACCTAACCTAACCTAACCTAACCTAACCTAACCTAACCTAACCTAACCTAACCTAACCTAACCTAACCTAACCTAACCTAACCTAACCTAACCTAACCTAACCTAACCTAACCTAACCTAACCTAACCTAACCTAACCTAACCTAACCTAACCTAACCTAACCTAACCTAACCTAACCTAACCTAACCTAACCTAACCTAACCTAACCTAACCTAACCTAACCTAACCTAACCTAACCTAACCTAACCTAACCTAACCTAACCTAACCTAACCTAACCTAACCTAACCTAACCTAACCTAACCTAACCTAACCTAACCTAACCTAACCTAACCTAACCTAACCTAACCTAACCTAACCTAACCTAACCTAACCTAACCTAACCTAACCTAACCTAACCTAACCTAACCTAACCTAACCTAACCTAACCTAACCTAACCTAACCAGCCCGACAAACCCATGGAGCCATACCTGGAGCAGCTCAAACGAGTGGAGCAAGTGGCGGGCCCTAGTAGGTTGGTCATTGGAGGAGACGCAAATGCGAAGAGTACTTGGTGGGGTAGCGGCAACGAGGACTCGAGAGGGGAGCACATGTGTGGAACGCTAGGGGAAATGGGTATGCAGATCCTAAACACGGGCGACATCCCAACATTCGACACCATCAGGGGAGGTATCAGGTACAGCAGCCACGTGGACGTAACGGCCTGTTCGGCGGACATGCTGGACCTGGTGGACGGCTGGCGAGTCATGGAAGGACTCACGGGCTCCGACCATAACGGCATATTTTTCGGCATTCACCTCAAAAAATCTAAAGGATTAAGTATCGAGCGCACCACCAGAAAATACAACACAAAGGACGCAAATTGGAGACGGTTTCATGAGAAACTGTCTCAGATTATGCAAGCCAAAAATCTAACAGTTACGGAGCTCACAAACATAAACACCACAGATAAACTAGAACACACGATAAACACATACACACAAGCCGTAACTGAAACATGTACACACACTTTAAAAACAAAAAAGAAACACGAAACACTTACCTTGCCGTGGTGGTCTGAGGAGCTCGCGGGGATGAAGATGCTGGTCGCCACCAGGAAACGCAGAGTCAGGAACGCAGCGCCGGTCCGGAGAGAGATGGTGGTCAGGCTGTACCTGGAAGAAAAAGAAAAGTATGAGGAGGCTGTCAGAAAGGCAATCGAGGAGAGCTGGAGACATTTTTGCGGAAAGCAGGACAAGGAGGGCATCTGGGAAGGGATATATAGAGTCATGGGAAGGGTCGCGAAAAGAGAAGAGGATCCGCCGCTGTGGTCGGCAGGTGAGGTGCTGGATGCGAAGGGTTCGGTGAAGCTGTTGGCCGACACGTTTTACCCCGAGGACCGTGAGGAAGACGACACCTTGGACCATCGCCAAACCCGGCTTTTAGCAGAAAGGGTAAACGAGTGGAGCCATGATGAACAACATGACCCACCGTTTACCCAAAGTGAGCTAGATAGGTCCATTGGGTCGTTCAACCCAAAAAAGGCCCCGGGAGCTGATGGTTTCACTGCCGACATCTGCTCTCAGGCCATTTCCTGCAACCCTGAATTCTTCCTGTCGCTGTTAAACAAATGCCTGGCACACCAATACTTCCCGAAGTCCTGGAAGGAAGCAACGGTGGTCGTGCTCAGGAAGCCAGGCAAAGACTCGTACACCGTCCCGAAATCCTACAGGCCGATTGGGCTTTTGCCTGTATTAGGGAAGGTGTACGAGAGGATGCTGGTTGCTCGTCTCAAGTTTTACCTGCTCCCCAGGATTAGTACTCGCCAATACGGCTTTATGCCCCAGAAGAGCACCGAAGACTCCCTCTATACTCTCGTGCATTACATTCGCACTAAGCTGGCACAGAAAAAGATTGTAACGCTTGTGTCACTGGATATAGAGGGAGCATTCGACAGCGCGTGGTGGCCCGCTATCAAGGTACGATTGGCTGAGGAAAAGTGTCCTGTAAACTTGAGGCGAGTAGTCGACAGCTATCTCAGCGACAGGGAGGTCAGCGTCAGATACGCGGGGGAAGAGAGCAGAAAGTCAACCAGCAAAGGGTGCGTCCAGGGTTCCATAGGTGGTCCTATCTTCTGGAATCTGCTGCTGGACCCACTATTGAAGCAGCTGGAGGATAGAGGCCACTACTGCCAGGCATTCGCCGACGACGTCGTAATGGTGTTCGTCGGCGAGTCGGCAGCGGAAATCGAGGGACAGGCCGGTGCCGCTCTCGAACATGTTCGAGCGTGGGGTGTCCGAAATAAGCTAAAATTCGCACCGCACAAAACCTGTGCGATGGTGCTAACGCGGAGGCTGAAGTACGACACACCGCGCTTGACCATGGGGGGGATCGACATCGGCATGTCCCAAGATATCAAAATCCTGGGCGTCACAATTGATAATAAGCTCACCTTCAATAAACACGTAACTATCGCCTGTAAAAAGGCGATAGGTATCTACAAACAACTGGCCAGAGCTGCCCGGGTGAGCTGGGGCTTGAGCCCGGAGGTTATCCGGGTCATTTATACCGCAGCGGTTGAGCCGACGCTTTTGTATGCCGCGAGTGCGTGGGCGCCAGCCGCAATGAAGCTAGGAATCCAAAAGCAACTAAACGTGGTCCAAAGAGGGTTCGCACAAAAGCTGTGTAGAGCCTACCGCACAGTCTCCCTAAACTCGGCACTGTTGCTGGCCGGGATACTCCCAATCGATCTGCGCATTCGCGAGACGGCAGCGCTATGCGAGGCCAAGAGGGGAGTGTCCCAGTCAGTACTAGGAGATAGGGAGATTGAGCGGATGGCTCCAGCTTTGGAATCCCCGCACCCCGCGGAGCAGACCACATTGCAGTTCGGCAGCCTGATAGACGAGGAACAGTATCAGAACCACAGCGATTTCGCTGTGCGTATCTTCACAGACGGCAGCAAGATTGAGGGCAAAGTCGGAGCGGCGCTGTCTCTGTGGAATAGCGCCACCGAACTAAAGGCCCTCAAACTTGCCCTGCCGTCTTTTTGCACCGTCTATCAGGCGGAACTATTGGCCCTACAAAGAGCGGCTGGGGAAGCGCTCAAACGGAAGGAAGACTCGTTCGGCATCTTCAGCGACTCCATGGCGGCTCTCCAGTCGGTGGTTAGTGCGAGTTCCCCCCATCCCCTGGCAGTGAAAACAAGAGACGCCCTTCGCCGTTGTGAACTACAGAACAAGAGGGTGTCCTTGTTTTGGATTAAGGCCCACGCAGGATTGGGGGGAAACGAGCGAGCCGACCAACTCGCAAAGGAAGCCGCCCTGGGGTTGAAGAAGAAGCCGGACTACGACCTGTGCCCTGTTTCATTCGTCAAGCGGCAGATCCGTATGGGGTCACTTGACGAATGGAACAGGAGATATAAGTCCGGGGAAACAGCCTCCGGCACAAAAATCTTCTTCCCCGACGCAGTCGCGGCGTACAAAGTGGTGCGTAAAATAAAGCCCACAAACCACACAACACAAATTCTCACAGGGCACGGTGGGTTCTCTGCATACCTGAAACGCTTCAAGTGTAAGGAGAACGCATCGTGCGCCTGTGAGCCGGGCACGGAAGAAACAGTGTTGCATGTCCTTTTGGAGTGTCCGATAACAGGAAAAGCGCGGTACGAGGCCGAGCAAGACCTCGAACAGAAATTAACATTAGACAATTTGCCTAGTATAATAAATGGTAGAAATAGACATAAGTTTTTAGAGTATAGTGTAAAAATAGCTGTTATAGTTAATAATAGGAACAAGATAGCGTAAGCAACCTAGGATACTTACTTATATAATAATATATATAGCTTAAGTACCTAAAACGATAAGGAAAAAAAAAAAAAAAAAAAAAAAAAAAAAAAAATTATCTATGTATTGTAAAACCAAAAAAGAAAACTAGAAAAAGAAATAAAAATATTTGAAATAAAACTGTATAAAATTTGATGTATGTTACATTTGTGTAAAGCGGGATTAGTACATTTATTGTCTGTCGAGTTCGCGATCACGACTGTTCAAAAAAAAAAAAAAAAAAAAAACACGAGTGCGAATGGAAAACCCAAAGTAAAGAATGGCTCTGATCATGTCAGAGGTCACTGAGCAAGGGCAGGAGTGTGGTTTTAGCCGGTAAGAGTCCGGCACTGCCCAGACTGCCTCATTTAAAAAAAAAAAAAAAAAAAAAAACCTAACCTAACCTAACCTAACCTAACCTAACCTAACCTTTTTTTTTTTTTTTTTTTTTTTTTTTGTCGCTGAGAAATGACATTACGCATCTCCGCTCGTCGGGGGACGAGACGGAGTATGTGGGACTCCCTGCCAGAGTGGCAGTATACCCACTAAAACTCAGCGGTGTTCCCTCGGCGCCGTGATGGGAGGGTCATGGGAAACCGGCTCAGCCTTTACTTCCACGACCCTCCCGGCGCATGCCCGCCTAGCTGGCGGACCCCGCGTGCCCCCCGAGCGGGAGCTGGGGGGCGACGGGAATGGCCGAGAACACCTGGCCATTCCCGTCCGACACTGGTGGAGGCGCGTGCGATGCAAGCGAGGGTGCCCCCGCACCCGTCGCCTGCTGGCCTCCACCTGGGAGGAGTCGGAGATGACCGTCATACTGACGTCTTCTCCGACCCCTCCTCCGCCTTCGGAGCGGCGCCGCGAGAGGGTCTTCCTCCCGCGCGCGCTCCGCCGCCTCCTTCTGGGACATGACGTGTTCGCAGAAGGAGGCGACTGCCGCCCAGGACCCCTCGTCCCTCAGCATGGCGTTGACCACGCCGGGGAGCGAGAGGTCCGTTCCGATCGCCGCCGTGAGACTGCGGCGCGGCTCGGACCACGACGGGCACACCGCGAGAGTGTGCTGCGCCGTGTCCTCCGCCGCGCCACAGTCGTGACACGACGGCGTCTCCTCCCGTCCGATCCGGTGCAGGTACGATCCGAAACAGCCGTGCCCGGACAGCACCTGCACCAGACGGAACGAGAGGAACCCGTGCCGCCGCTCGAGCCAGTCCCGCAGGACCGGCCCGAGCGCGTCGAGGGTTCGGCGGCCGAAGGCTGCGGTGGCGAGGTCCGCCGTCCAATGGACGACGATGGCGTCCCTCGCCTCCCGCCGGACGGCCTCCCGCTCTTCCGGGGCGGGGCGTTCTCCTCTCGCCCTCCGCCCCGCCGTCCATTCGTGCACTCTGGCGAGCACCCACGCCTCGAGCTCCCAAGGCGGGGTGCCGGCCAGAGCGCACGCCGCTGCACAGCCGACCGTGCGGTAGGCCCGCGCAACCCGCTGAGCAATGGCCCTCTGGGGCGCCCGCAACGCGGCGGCGTTCTCCCTCCGTCGGAGGGAGTCCTCCCAGATGGGGGCCCCGTACAGGGCCATGCTCTTCAGGATGCCGGCGTAGAGTTGCCGGCATCGTGCGCTGGGCCCCCCCAAATTGGGGAGAAGCCACGACAGCGCCCCCGCTGTCTTCAGCAGGCGCGCCGACAGCCCGCTAAAATGCGGGCCGAAGCGCCACCTGCTGTCGATCACGAGGCCCAGATATTTCATCTGGGCCTTGATCTCGATCCTGACGCCCTCCACGAAGATGTGGGCGTCAGGCGGGGGGCGCTGCCGAGGCCCGTGGAACCACACGGCCTCGGTCTTGTGCAGCGCCACCTTCAGACCTAGGCGGCGGATCCTCGCTGCGACCAAGGATCCGCCCGCCGAGGCCAGGTTGGCCGCCTCCCTGAAACTCTCCCCCCGGGCGGTGAGGAGAGTGTCGTCCGCGTAGCAGACGACACTCGTGCCTCGGAGGAGAGTTCCCCGCAAGAGCCAATCGAAGCCGACGTTCCAGAGGAGAGGTCCTAAGACTGACCCCTGTGGAACGCCGGCCTCGGCGGGATATCGCCGGACCTGGCCAGTTCTGTCCACCAGGAGGATCGCCCGGTCCTCCAGGTAGCTGGCCAGCAGACTGCGCAGGTATCGAGGCACTCCGTGGAACCGGAGCGCCTCTAGGATGGTGGAGTGAGGAACAGAGTTGAAGGCGTTGGCGATGTCGAACGACACCGCCAACACTCCGTCCCCCGCCTCCATCGCCCCCTGCACCTGCCCCTTGAGGCAGGCCAGCGCGTCCACCGTCGAACGCTCAGCCCGAAAGCCGAACTGAGCGTCCGACAAGTCCGGCCCGACATCCCGCAGATGGCTCTTCACGCGAGCAGCTATTATCCCCTCGAACATCTTTCCGACCTCATCGAGGAGAACGATGGGCCGGTATGCCGAGGGGGAGTCTGCTGGGCGGCCCTCCTTACGGAGGAGGCACAGCTGCCCCTCCTTCCACGGTTTCGGGAACCTCCCAGACGCAAGGCATGCGCTGAAGAGGTCCCGAAACCGCTCCTCCATCAGAGTGGCGGCGATCGCCACCACCCTGGCGGGGACGCCGTCGGGTCCCGGAGCCGTCTTCTTGGCGCGGACGTGGAAAACCGCCGCGCCAAGTTCCGACTCCGTGACCGGAGGGGCCTCCTCAGCCTCCTCGTCCTCCAGCGGGGCTCCGCGCATCTCTGGCGGGGTGAAGCTGTCCCTGCGCGGGAACAGGGACCGAACCACCCCGTCCAGAAACGAGGGCTCCAGGGTCTCGGCAACCGGGGGGCCAAAGGGGCGCAGCTTGTTGCGCGCCGCCTTATATGGCCTCCCGTAGGGGTCGTTGTCGAGACCCTCCAGCAGCTCGGCTCTCGCCGAGTCTCTGGCGGCGGCGATGGCCCGATCGAGGACCAGTCTCGCCTCCGAGTACACCTCGTAGAGGTGGTCCCCGTTGGCCGGGTCCCGTCGACGCCGCCGTCGACTCCGCGTGTAGGCCCTCCTTGCCTCCACGCAAGCTGCTCGGAGCCCCGCCAGCTCCGCCGACCACCAGTACACGGCGCGTCCGTCTGGCGGCCGGCCAGACCGAGGCATGCTGGAGTTGCATACCTCGGTCAGAGACTGGCGCAGCTGTCCCGCTGCGGCATCCACATCCAGGCCGGCTGTAGGCGACGACAGCCAGTCCTGGATGAACGCCGCCTCCCCCGCTGCCTCCCTGTCCAGGCGGGTCAGGGCCCACCGCGGAAACGGCGATCGCCCCGAGAGGGGCCGCCTCCCGCCGGGGCCACCGGCGGAGATGTCGAACCGCACGTAGCGGTGGTCCGACATGGTCTCCACCGGGTCCACCCGCCAGTTCAGCACGCGCGCGGCCAACGCAGGGGTGGCGAAAGTGACGTCCACTATCGACCCACCCTGCCGCCGCACGCATGTCTGGACGCTCCCCCTGTTCAAGAGGGAGAGTCCAGAGGAGGCTGCCCACATCTCGACCGCCCGCCCGCGGGCGTCGGTGGCCGGGTTGCCCCAGGTCACCGACTTGGCATTCAGGTCTCCCAGCACGGAGACCTGACGCGGAACCGCCCTGCCGACCACTGCGGCCAGGACTCCGAGAAAATTCTCAAAGTCCTGGAGAGGACGGTTTGGGGAGAAGTAGACGCCCACGAGCGCCACCTCACCCCACGCGGCGGCCACGTATCCCGGTCCCCTCTCTAATAGCGAGAGGGGAGGGGAGTCCGTGGAAGACCGCGCCGCTAGTGCCACCGAGCCGTCCTCGTCACCCAGCCAGGTGCTGGGGATCGAGTACGGCTCGGCGACCACCGCTACGTTCACCAACCACTCGGCCATGACCTGCACTGCCAGGTCCTGGGCCGCTCTGCAGTGATTGGTGTTCGCCTGGAGGATGTGGTATTCGGAGCCCATTACTCCGACATCGCACGATCCTCCTCGGCTGCCGCCGCTGGAGCTGCAGCGGCGGCGACGACGGCAGCGGTGGTGGCGACAGGGCGAACCTGCGCCGGCACTATGCCCTTTTTGACGGGGGGCTTGCAGCCCCTGCCCGCCATCCTATGGTCCGCAGGGCGGCCGCTTGCGGCGCACGCCTTGCAGTGAGGCGTGGTGGCGCTGCAAGCGGCACTCTTGTGCCCCTCCTGTCCGCATCGGTAGCACGAGGCTCCCCAATCAGACTTGGAGGGACACGTAGCTCGGGTGTGGCCGAAGGCGCAGCACTTGAAGCAGCGCATAGGCTGGTCTTCAAGCGCTCGGACCACAGCCGAGCTGAGCCCCACGAGCAGCCGTCCCTTGGTCGCAGCAAGGACGGCCGCAGCCGCGGCAACAGGGCACTCGACGCGGACGATGCCCATGCCGCGGCGACCAACCCCGATGGCTCCGGCCCTCACTGCGGCAGCGACGCAGCCTCCAGCCGTGGCGACAGCCGCCACCACATCCTCCTTGGTGACCGAGTCGTCCAGCTCGGTCACCTCCAGGGATGCGGTCTTGACGGGCTTGACGACCGTCGCCACATCCGCGATGACCTCTTGCAACTTTGTTGCGAAGAGGTCCGCGTTAGCGCCGCGCTTCTCCCCCGAAAACTCGAAGATTCGAGCTCCGGCCTGGGTTCGGCGGCACGTAATGCCGCCGATCCCCAGCCGGGAGGGATCAGCATTCGTACGAGCCCGTCTTAGGACGGACTCGTACGTCTCGCCGCGCTCCGCGGCCTCCGGGGTGATGGTCACCACGACGGCCGCGGTTTTGGGAGGAATTAACTTCCTCCCGCCGGCTTTGGCTGGAGCCGCTTTCGCTGCCGCTGCAGGCGCAGTCGCAGCAGGCTTGGGGGCCGCCTTTCCCCCTGCCTTCTTCCTTCCCCTCCTGACCACTTCCGACCACGACATGTTGGCCGGGGTGGTGGAGGGAAGGAGGACGTCCTCCGCCTGCGAGGTCTGGGGGGCTGCTGCTGGAGGAGCAGCCGACGCAGCCGCCCCAGACGCACCCTCCGTGCCCGTGGTGGGGGGGGTTTGAGGAGCCGCCTTGCTCCTCTTGCCCTTCCCCTTGCCCTTGCCCTTGGAGGGCTTCTGGGCCTGGGGCTGCGCTCCCGATGCCGGGCCTGCCACAGGCGCAGGTTCCGGCTCCCGCGGTGGCTGCTTATCCGCCGCTAGCGGCGGGCGAAGCCGCCTTTCCGGCAAGAGCCGGTCCTCTATGCCTGCGAAACAGGCTCTGGTGAAGGCCCTCTCCTCCAATATAACCTTTCGGAATAATTCCTCAAGGTTAGTAGGGGAGGAGGAGCCTTCTACCACCGGCACCGGGGCAGGCTGGACAGGCTGGGCAGGTTGGGCAGACTGGGCAGGCCGAGCCGTGGCCTCAGCCAGCTTCTGGTGAAGCTGGCTGACCTCCGCCTGCAGGCGATCCACCCTCGCCTGCAGCTGCCGCGTCTCATCGCTGGCCGTCCGCCGCACCAGCTCCAGGACAATGCCGTGCATGCTGGCTGCACGGCATTTGAGGGCCTTCTGGAAGGTCCCCTTCAAGTTGGACGACTTGGAGGCGACCTCCAGAACTTCCTCCTTGTCCTGGAGCGCCATGCGCTCCAGCTCCGCCAGGGAGTGGTCGGCGTACAGCACGGTGGACGTGCCGTAGCCAGCCCTCGACCTGGCGGCCCGCGCCTGCTGCTCCTTCGCAGCGACCCGCTCCTCCAGGTCCTGCTGGAGCTGCTCCCTCCTCGCCAGGCCTAACTGACGCTCGGCGTCCACCAGGCCCACATCGTGAGTGGGAGCCGGAGCAGAAGTCGAAGCCCTTTTAGACTTCGGCTTCTTCCCCGACTTGCCCACCGATCCGGAGGAGCCCCCGGACCCGAGCCTCAGGTAGGCCCGCTTCCGATTGAGCCGGTCCGTCTCGGCCGCCGACGTGTCGACGACGGAGCTGTCGGAGTCCGACACCAACTCCGGCGCGCCGAACAAGCTGGCCGCAGACGGTGCGCGGTCAGCCTCCGACGCCGAAGCGTCGCCGGCGGGGCCCTGAGAAGGGCCGTTTGAATCGCCCTGGGAGGGGCGACGGGTTAAAAATCGCCCGGAGGCGTCGCGAGGTAACTTTTTAGGCATCTTAAACGCAGCGCGCATCTATAGCTGCGAGTCACAGCGCACTTTAGCCGCCGGTCTGCCACTCCGTTACGGTGGTCAGACACGGCGTTGCCCGGGGGAAACTACGTGGAAGTATGCGCTGTGGGGGTTCCCCCAACCTAACCTAACCTAACCTAACCTAACCTAACCTAACCTAACCTAACCTAACCTAACCTGAGCGAACCTAACCTGAGCGAACCTAACCTGAGCGAACCTAACCTGAGCGAACCTAACCTGAGCGAACCTAACCTGAGCGAACCTAACCTGAGCGAACCTAACCTGAGCGAACCTAACCTGAGCGAACCTAACCTGAGCGAACCTAACCTGAGCGAACCTAACCTGAGCGATCTTAACCACGATCCGGAGCTCTTCCTATCACTGGCCAACAAATGCCTAGAGCTGGGCTACTTCCCGAGGATCTGGAAGGAAGCGAGTAGTCATCCTTAGGAAACCTGGGAAAGAGAGCTATACAGTTCCTAAATCATATAGGCCAATAGGACTGTTGCCAGTGATGGGAAATAAAAAGACAAGAAATTGATCGTTATGATATTGCTGGACATAGAGGGAGCCTTTGACAGTGCATGGTGGCCGGCCATAAAAACCAGACTGGCAGAAACTAAATGTCCGGTAAACGTGAGGAGAGTGATGGATAGTTACCTGAACCACAGGAGGGTCAGGGTGAGATATGCGGGGCAAGAGGTTACCAGGGCAACGGACAAAGGCTGTGTGCAAGGATCGATAGGGGGCCCGATTCTTTGGAACCTACTACTTGACCCCCTACTGAAAGGCCTGGTACAAAGAGGAAGACTACTGCCAAGCCTTCGCCGATGACGTAGTTTTGATTTTCGATGGAGACTCAGCAATGGAACTCCAGCGACGTGCCAATGGCGCTCTCGAGTATGTTCACCAGTGGGGGAGACAGAAATAAGATTCGCACCGCAAAAAACGAACGCAATGATCATCACGCGGAAACTTAAATATGACACCCCGCTGTTGAGCATGGGCGCGATCGCTATTGGTATGTTGGGATCCCTGTTATGAGCTGGCCGGCGCGAAGTCCAGACCTGAACCCTATTGAGCACCTTTGGGATGAACTGAAACGGCGAGTACGGGCACGTGATCCTGCTCCAACCACTCTCCGAAACCTCCAAGATGCCGTCGTTGCAGAATGGGACAACATTCCTCAAGAGACTTGTTACATTAATTAGGTCCATGAGAGAACGCATGGAAGCAGTCATCAGGGCTAGGGGGGCGGGGGGGGGGGGGTAACATTTGGTTTTATGTTGTTTTTAAGGACTAAGTTGTAATTTTTTATGTAAAAATAAAACGACACATTTTAATCATTTGCAAATCTATTGCTTTATTCTGAAATTTAATTAAATTGCCTTTCCAATGATATCTTTCAAATGTCTACCATTGTTTAATAGGGTTAAAATGACTTTGAAGGGAATTCTTAAAGAGGTGCGATTTTTGTGACGCCGAGTATAGTTAAAGAGTAAGAATAAGCTTAGTTTAAGTAATAAATAAGTACTGGATTTATACCAAATATGTAACAACATTGTATAATAAATATCCTGGGCCAAAAGAAGCTCAAGAAGATAGAATAAATTATAAAGGGGATGAAGCGGGTGTATTGTTGTATATATTAATGTTGGAGGTCATAACAAACAATTACAACCTAGATTTATAAAAACTGTAAAAATACATGTTCTTTTGAACATATAAATAACCGACCTACAGAGTTACTTTGAAATAAGTATAAGTTTCAAGAAAAACAAAAATTCGAACAGAAGTACCTAAATCACGAAATATTTTATATAGAAATCTGCAGACTCATCTTTGACTACGCAATACCTTGTGAGTCTCACTCTATCAAAAAGTACTCTGTGCTTGTGAGGTCGGGTGCGCGCCAATTGTTTTTAGCCGTATCCCGGTTTCGCCTCCTGTCACCCGCTAGGAGCGCGGGACTGACACCAACGAAAAAGTCGGCCTAAAACTGACTAGGTACATTATTTGTTCCATTTTGTTTAGATTTCTAATTGAAATCAGCACCTTGTCATCAATTTATAGCGAAAGCTACCAATTTGTATGCTTAACATATTTGTACTGCATTTTCTACAAAAAAAGCCAAAAAAATTAAGAGGTACTAACGGTCGAATAAAAGGAAACACCCAATACATTATAAACATTATATTTATTATAACGTACTACGAAAGCACATAATATTCTTACATGCTTTAAATAAGCAAAATAATTTATGATTTCATAATATCAATATTTCTGCTTAGAGGTAGTACATTTTCTTATTACTAACAACCTCGTTTCAATATATAATTTCATAGACATCATGATTGGGGCTTTATGGTTATTAGAATAAAATTGTATTACATAGATTATCATAAATAGGAATCATGGAATATACGTTCCTAAAAAACTCTAAAAATATGACAGAATAATAGTCGCATTAAACGGGCAGGAGATAATTATTCGCGAAATTACGATCGGCAAAAAGCGGTTCTACCCGCGGACTTATTAGACACGCTTAAAACTAACATATTATGGCACTCAATAACAAAATAGCATCCTCGACTCGCAATCTACGGCAGGCTCAGGAAGTAGAACGCGAGGAACGAGAGCGCGTAGAACAGACCGCTGAACGCGAGCATCGCGCGGATCGTAGCGCGCAGGCGCCGGGAGCCGCGCGGCCCGCGGGACCCGCGCGACCCGCGAGACCCGCGCGACCCGCCGGACCCGCGCGACCCGCGCCGGTACAGCACCGCCTGCGCGCCGTTGTTGTAGCGCTCCGTGTTGAGAACCTTGCGCGCCAGCGCCATCGAGCTCGCCTTGTCGCCCTCCGCCTCCGACGGCGACAGGTTGCACGACGCGCGCGGCGACGCCTTCGACAGCGCGCACGCCGACGCCGAGCGAAGCGACGCCGCGTCCAGCGCGAACTGCGGCCGCGGCGTCGGGGCCTCGTCCGGCGACGTCGCGTCCAGCGCGAACTGCGGCCGCGGCGCCGGGGCCTCGTGCGACGAGCGCGGCGGCGACGCGGCGCGACGCGCGCGACCCGGCGGCGCCAGGCGCGGCAGCACGCCGCCCGCGCCCTGGCGGTAGTCCAGCGCGCGGCGCGGGGCCGCGAGCGGCGCCGGGCCCTCCTCCGCGAAGCGCGCCTCCTGCAGGCGCAGCAGGCGCGGCGGCGCGGCGCGCGCGCGGCGGGGCGGCCCGTAGCGCGCGCCCGGCGCCGGCACGCGCGCGGCCTGCAGCAGGCCGGCGGCCGGGCGCGCGCGCGCCCCGCACAGCGGCATGACGTGCGCGCGCACGGCGCCGGGCGCGCGCCTCTCGGTGGCCGCGCCCGCGCCCAGCTCGTCGCCCACGCGGCGCCGCAGACACGCGTGGCGCGCCGCCAGCGGCAGGCCGTAGCGGAAGTAGCGGTCGCTGTACACCACGGTGGCCAGCTCGCCGGCGCGGCGGCCCAGCAGGTTGTAGATGGAGCGCGACAGGCGCTGCTGCGGGCGCGCGCGGCGCAGCAGGCGGCGCAGCGCGGCCAGCGGGCGGCACGGCGCGCGCTGCAGCGGCTCGTAGGGCACGCTGTAGAGGCGGCGCGGCTCGGGCCCGCGGCGCGCGTGGCGCAGGCGGCGCGCGCGTCAGTCGGCCGGCAGCGGGCGCGCACGTCGCGCCAGCTCCAGCTCGTGCAGCGCCTCCAGCACGACGGCCGAGCTCCAGGCCTGCGAGCGGCACGAGTCGGCGCAGTAGGCGCCGCCCGCGTTGCTCAGCTCGGGCAGGCCGCGCCACACGCCGGTGCGCAGCTCGGCCAGCAGCGGCGCCAGCGTGGCGTAGGCCGCGGCCACGGTGCGCGCGTGCCGGCCGCAGTCGTGCGCGAAGGCCAGGCGCGCGCGCAGGTAGAAGCCGAGCGGCCACAGCCACTCGGGCCCCTGGTGGTAGTTGAAGCCGTGCGCCACGCTGGGGTCGTCGCCGTTATTGGAGTTGTCGTAGTCGCCGCGGTAGGCCCAGTCGGCCGGGTCCAGCGTCTTGACGCCGAGCGGTCCCAGCAAGTGCCGCTCCACCGCGTCCAGCGCCAGCCAGGCGTGCTTGGGCTCGAACAGCTCGGGCGCGACGGCCATGGCGATGGGAAAGTTGCAGCGCAGCTGGTAGTCGGCCCAGGGCCGCGAGGCGCCGTGGCTGTCCTTGTAGATGGCGCGGCGATGCACCAGGTCGGGCCGCAGGTCGGCGGCCGAGGGCGCGGCCGGCACCCAGAAGTAGCGCTCGAAGTTCTGCTGGATGCGCTCGGCCCACTGCGCGTAGCTCCACGACGTCAGGCTGCCGTCGCGGTGTCGCCGGACCACGCCCGGGTAGGGATAGCGACCGGCCCGGTGCTGGCCCGCCAGCCAGGCCACGGCGCTGTAGGCCAGGCCCACCAGCTCCACTGCACTGCCGTCGCGCGGCGTGGCCGGCTTGCCGCGGTTGCCGGCCGCTTCGGACGAGCCCATCTTGTCCATCCAGGTGCCGCAGTTGGCGTCGTTGCCGCCGAACGGGAAGCCGGTCTCGGGGTCGACGCCGATCTGCACGTTGAAGCCCTTGTCGGACATGTGCGCGTCGATGGCGCGTCCGGCGTTGCGCTCGCGGAACACGAGACCCTGCGAACGACGAGCGTAATGTCACGACTCACCTGGACGCGCACGTCCAGCGTCTCCCGCGAGACGCCCACTCACCTGGAAGTGCACGTCCAGCGCCTCCTGCATGACGTCGTGCAGCGGCTGGTCGGCCACGCCGGGCGGCGCGGGCTCGGCCTCGTCCTTAGGGAACAGGCGCGCCACCGGCTCCGACAGCAGGCCCGCGCCCTGCGGCGCCTCGCTGCAGTACTGCGGGCGAACAGGGATTTCATAATAATGATAACCGCGAGACCCGAGCGTGGCGTCGACGGAAAAAGTTATGTACCTGCTTAATACTCTGAAGCCACCACCAGACGGCGTCGCGACAGTTGAACCGAGCGTTGCGCCCGCCGTCCAGCAGGTTCGGGATGAGTCCGTGGCGCAGGCACGCCGCGAAGCCGAGGATGTGGAAGCGCGCGTCCTGCAAGCGAACACGAGCGTCACGCGAGCCGAGCGCTGCCGAAGTACCCCTCGCGGCCGAGCGCTCACCTGGTAGCGGCCCGTCAGCAGCAGCAGGCCGCGCAGCGCCACGAACGTGTCGCGGCCCCAGCAGCGCATGTAGCCCACGGCGAAGTGCGGCAGGCCCGCCGACATGCTGAGCGCGCGCGCCGGGCGCGGCGGCGGCAGCGCGGGCGAGAAGGGCGGCAGCGGCGCGGACGCCAGCGCGCCCATCAGCTGCACGCTCGTCAGCGCCAGCGCGCGCGGGAACGAGGCGCCGCGCACCCAGGCCGACAGGCGCGCCAGGGCCGCGCGCGCCACGCCGCGGTACAGGCCCAGCAGCAGCGCCTCGTAGTAGGCCGGCAGCAGGAAGCGCGGCAGCGCCGTCAGCGGCTGCAGCGCGTCGCGGTAGCGCGCCGCCACGCCCGCCAGGCGCGGCTCGCGCTCCAGGCGCAACCACGCGTACTCCACCAGCCAGTCGCCGGCGCGCAGGTTGTCGCACAGCGGGTGGCCCAGGTCGTCGGCCGGCGCCAGCTCGGCCAGCAGCGACGCGGCGCCCTGCAGGCCGGCGTACACCAGCGGGCCGCAGCCCGGCACGTCGTACACGCCACCGCCGCCCGCCTCGCGCTCCTCGGCGTCGCAGCGGAACAGCAGCGCGTTGAAGTCGGCCAGGTCCAGCTCGGCCAGCGCGGGCGCCAGGCCCAGCGGGTCGCCGAGCGGCGCGGCGTGCAGCGCGTCCACGTGGCGCTGCAGCGCGGCCAGCGCGGCGCGGTGCGGCGCGCGCGGCGACACGCGCACGGCCACGACGGAGCCGGGCAGCAGCGCGCGGAACTCCAGCACGGTGTGCGCGCCCTCGGTGCGCTCGTGCGCGAACACGCCGGACTGCGCCAGCGGCACGGCGCGCCGCACGCTGCACTCGTACTCGTCCAGCCCGTTGATGAGGCGCGCGTGGCGCGTGAAGGCGCCGGGCGGCCGCAGCGCGCGTCCCTCAGTGCTGCGGACGCGTCACGAACATGTTACAGAACGACTTCTGCTTGGAATTTTAAGGTAGCATTTCAAAAAATAAATCAAAAAAACCCTTGACTTCGTCTTAAACGAAACTCGGACTCAACTTTGACTTCGATTCTATTTGTATGTTATTTGTCTATCGTTAGGTATGTTGTATGTTTAATTGTTTATCGATATCGATAACATGATAGTTGGCCGGCATATTATTCTGCAACTCCAAAAAGCCAGTGGGGCTAGCGTCGTATAGAGTGCTAGGTCGTACCGGTGGTCCTTGTGACGCAGACAGGCCTCCAGCAGGATCTCGTCCAGCTGCCCCTCGAAGCGCAGCGGCTTGACGTAGCGCCCGGCGCCGGCCGCGTCCGGCGCGCTGAAGGCCGTGAAGGCCAGCAGGATCACCGACTGCCACACACACACGTCGTGAGACACGCGACACACGTCGTGAGACACGCCACACACACGTCGTGAGACACGCCACACACACATCGTGAGACACGCCACACACACGTCGTGAGACACGCCACACACACGTCGTGAGACACGCCACACACACGTCGTGAGACACGCCGCACACACGTCGTGAGACACGCCACACACACGTCGTGAGACACGCCACACACACGTCGTGAGACACTCCACACACACGTTGTGAGACACGCCGCACACAAGTCATGAGACACACTTCACCGCCGTCGCGTCGACATGGACATTAAATAAACTTTATTAAAAAAAAATAACCGGCCATGTGTGTGTCGACCTACGCACAGTGAAGGGTTCCGTATTTGGGATATTTACCTATAAATATTTTCATCGTATTTTCACTACACCACTGAGGGGACCGTGGCTAAATAATAACAGCCGCACAGGTCGACCGATCAGGTTAAGCTACGCTTGCCGCGGTTGGTCTGTGGATGGGTGACCATCTTTACATATCGAGACCCCTCCGTGCCTCGGAAAGCACGTTAAGCCGTTGGTCCCGGCTGTCATTTGTGGATCTTTGATAGTCGTTACGGGTAGTCAGAAGCCCGAAAGTCTGACAACCAGTCTTTCCAAGGGGTATCGTATTACCCAGTAACTGGGTTGTGGAGGTCAGATAGGCAGTCGCTTCATGTAAAATACTGCTATTCAGCTGCATCCGGTTAGACTGGAAGCCGAAAGGGAAAAGGCTAGGCAGATGATGATTTTCACTACACCACTGTTTAGTGGAAGCAAGCAGTAAAATCCACCCCTTAATCTTTATTACCCTTTTTCACCCCGGTAGGAGTAGATTTTTGAAAAACCATAATACATACTTTTTATTTTTTGTTTGATCTATTAGTACCTACCGAGTTTCGAGTTAATCCGACTGTGGCCGAGATCGATTTGCAAAATTCTTTTTTATTTGAAAGGATAGTTTCAGATTGGTCCCATTAAATTTCATCAAAATCGGTTCAGTAGTTCGGTTTTTAAACCAAAATTGCTGGTAAAAATTCAAGAAAACAAAATAGTTTTTGTATGTATTGTTGCGCGCCACAGTTGATGCCTGGTACATGGTGATATTAGTTACCACTAGCGCCATCTAGAATCGAGTAGCAGAACTAGTAGAGTCAAGATCCTTCAATAATTTTGATGCTAGAACTTTCTAGAACTAGCAACATCTGGTCAGTCGGGGCCGGTATGTAGGTACTCGAACATTTTAGATGCTTCTACAGTAGAAGGTTCTGGAACTATCTGAGGCCCTATATAAGGCCGGTATGGGCCGCGTCCCGGGTTTTTCCCGACTGTGACCTCTGAGTTTGTTTCGGCATTTCTTCTCAGAGTAGTCAGATAGGAAATGCCGGCTCCATCAAGCTTAAATAATATAATTGTGATCCAGCCTGTCCCTTCTTGCTGCCCTCTCCAGCGACGCCCTAAGCCGAGGTTCGTACCCCACAGGGGGTTCCCTTAGAGCGTAGTCGCTTAGCTTAACGTAGTTATTATTACGTTTTATGCCCCTGGCTGGAGGCTTTGAGTTTTACTTAAGGCAGCCACAGGATAGTCCGGTTAAGTAGTCACGACCTCTCAAGGTCAACTACGAGATGCCAATAGGAAAAAAAAAAAAGCGTCCCGGTTCATTCCGCGCCCGGCTGCCATAGCGCACACAAGTGTTATTGGCTCCCGTACCGCTATCTCACACCCGCGCCCCGCGCGCCCCGCGACTCGGTCTCGCCGCAGTGCTACATCGTAGCACTGCAGCTACGCCGCGCTCCGTAGGCCGTCTGGCCCCGCCCCTCTCGTAGCAGTGCTACGCTTGTGCTCCCGCACACAGCTAAGTGCTGCTACGTCGTAGCAGATCGGCTACGAGTGCTACGCAATTGTAGACGGTCTCTTACGCTCGCGCTTCGTGTTGTTTTCTTGGCTCCTTACGAGCAAAATCCACCAGTTTTCGGTGGTACTTGGGGGAAACCTAACGGTGTCAACGAACCCAAGTGGGTGGTGACCCGCCACACCCGCCGACCCCCTCCAGGGGAAGGAATTCCGACGGAAGGGCACCGACTGCGGCCTTGGGGGATCTCCTAGTCGCAGTCTGGATTGCATTTAACCCCCGTTTCTCCACAGCTGCACCCGGGACGTCTGGGTGTGTCTACCCCAGCGGCCCGGATCGGTCGCAAGACCCATAGGGCCCTACCGCACATTGAGATTGGCGGTAGGTTTACTAGCTTAGGGCTCACCTTAGGCACTCACCTCCCTGCCTTGACCCGGCAGGGAGGGTTACACATCCCCGGGCCTACCCACCCGGGGAGTTAGCTAAGAAGCCCCCCCCCCCCCCCCTAACCATGTCGGACGCCATTATTTTGGCGTTCGTAAAGGAGGTCCTCCTAAAGGACCCAGACTTTCTCTCCAAATATGGAGAGAAGTTCGCTGCACTGCAGCAACCCAAACCGACCTTAGAGCTGGAACTCGACAGCTCCATATTCTCCCCGGTGTCCCCGGTGTCCCCTATGGACGCGGAGGACATTTCGGCGAAACGCCCCCACCTAACCGACTCGGACGCGGAGAACCAAAACTCCTCATCGTCCAACGTCTCCTCGGATGACGACGGCTTTACGCTGGCGTCAGGAAAGAGGAACAAAAGGAAAAAGAAGCTGTCCTCCAAGCAGGCAGCCAAAATAGCGGCGACAGAGGCGACCTTATCGCCTCTATTCCTCGCCCCCGACTCACCGGCATTTTCTGCCAATGCCCCCCCCCCCCCCCCCCCCCAAAAACCAGTCCTGCCAAAAGGACTCTCCCCCCAGCCAAAGTGCTGGACCCTCCTCCTCTGCCCAGGGGAAAATCCCCCCCCCCCCCCTGTGTTCATCCAGGACAAGGGGAAATGGACCGAAGTGTCCAAATGGTGCAGTGAGCGCAAGATTGCGTTCACTAGCGCCAGATCAACCCTTCACCATTCTTACGTCGAAAGACTACAGGAAAATCACCTCCCTCCTCCGGCAAAGAGGTGTGTCCTTCCACACCTACTCTCTCCCGGAGGATCTTCAGACCCGAGTGGTGATCCGTAGGATCCCCAAGGAAATCCCAGTCGCCGACATAAAGGCAGACCTGGAACTCCAGGGAGTCCCAGTCACGGAAGTGCACCGTATGCACCGTTCCAGGGGCCAGGTCGCCTACGACATGGTCCTCGTTGTCTGCCCTCCCACAGAGGGCCACCACCCTATTTTCCAAATAAAATCCCTCTGCCACCTCACTAGCATTGAAATAGAAAAGCCGAGTCGCAGCTCTGCGCCTGCACCTGCCAATCCCCCCACCAATAAAACGGCTCCCATACCTTCCCCCGTATTCGGCCCTACCGCCATTGATCCCTTCAACGTGATCTCTGGTACCTTCATGGCGTTCCTTACGCCCAGTGCCAGGAAAATGGCGAGCGAAATAATCGCTGCCAGAAACGCCGGCGATCTGTACAGGATACAGGCAATATACAATGCCTATCCTGATATCACTCAATTATTGAATTCCTTCATTGCCAAACCCAACAATGGACAATAGACCCATCGCGCGAACCAAACCCCGATCCCTTAAGTTAGCGTACTTCAACGCTAACGGCTTCAAAGACCAAAGATATGAGATCGCCACCTTCCTCCGCGACCATCATATTGACATTTTCCTCGCTCAAGAGACCTTCCTCAAGCCCAGTCAACGGGACCCCAAAATCGCGAACTATCGCATAGTTCGCAACGACAGGTCTCGCTGCCATAAGGGCGGTACCCTCATTTATTACAAAAAGGATCTATATTGCATCCCTATGGACCCTCCCACCCTTTCAAGACTGGAAGTGTCTATCTATCGACTAGGTATGTCAGGCCATCAGCCGATCACCCTTGTGTCGGCCTATCTCCCTCCCCAAAACACCGCAGAGAACTCCCAAGTCGTGTCAGGCGACCTCTCAACCCTTCTTGGCCTAAGTGACTCCGTCATCATAGCGGGTGACTTTAACGCCAAGCATCCCGCCTGGAACAGCACCAGGATCACCACCAGAGGCAAAATCTTGTTTGGCCTCTCCCCCATTCTGAACTTCGATGTCATCGGACCGATGACTCCCACTCACTTCCCACACAAACCGAATCAAACTCCCGACGTCCTCGATGTGGCACTTCTAAAGAACGTCAAGCTACGGTTAAACACTATAGAAGTGGTACAAGAGCTCAACTCAGACCACCGACCAGTCATCATCAGAATGGCCCCCCGCATAGGTCTCCCCGACCCAAGCCAACCCCCCCTGACAAAAGTGGTAACGGACTGGAGGAAAGTAAGCGAATGCCTGAAATCCACCACATCCCCCCACTTAGACTCCATTCCTGACCAGTTCAATTCTATCGCGGACACGACGGCCGCGATCGACTCACTCGCGGATCATGTTCAGTCCGTCTTGAGCAATTGCTCGAGGGAAGTTTCAGCGACGGATGACCGTCGCTGGAAGTTGCCTGACGACTTGCGTGAACTGCTGAACGATAAGAACGCGGCTGTCCGTGCATACAGCAGCTTTCCCTGCGATGCGAATAAAGCCCATATGCGCTACTTACAGAGATCTGTAAGAACCCGCATATCGGAGTGGCGTGAAGTCAACTGGGACAAGACGCTGAGCGATCTCGAACCCACCCACCTAGCTTTCTGGGAGCTACAGAGGAAACTCAGGTCAAGCGACATAGTCACCATGCCCCTACTGGTTCGCCCTGACAAAACTATCGCCTTTGATGACATCGACAAGGCTGAATGTCTGGCTGATAGCCTCGAAGCCCAATGCTCACCTAGCTCCCAGCCAGTAGACCAAGCTCACCTCTCAGAGGTAGACGCCGAAGTCGAACGCAGAGGCTCCCTCCCACCCGTCGAAGACAAACCGCCGCCGCGATAATCCGCTGCCACCCGTCACTCCAGACGAAGTGCAGGATATCATAAAAGGTCTTAAACCCAAAAAAGCTCCCGGCTCAGACGGAATCACCAACAGAATGATCCAGCTTTTCCCCGCCCAATTAATATTGCTACTAGCCACCATCTTCAATGGAGCCTTGAGCAATAACATTTTCCCACAATCGTGGAAAGAAGCAACCGTCATCGGTATCCCAAAACCCGGAAAACCCAAATCGGAACTTTCGAGTTACCGCCCCATCAGCCTGCTCAAAGTCCTCGGTAAGATCTATGAGAGACTTATTTATAAGCGACTCAGAGATTATGCCGAAACTAAGGGCCTCATTCCCGACGAGCAGTTTGGTTTTCGTACTCAACATTCTTGCGTACAACAAGTCCATCGAATCACCGAACATATCCACGCAGAGTTCCTACGTGGTAATATGACAGGTGCAATATACTTCGACATAGCGAAAGCTTTCGACAAAGTCTGGCACAACGGCTTACTATTTAAGCTATACCAAATCGGCGTGCCTGACCGTTTCGTGCTCATCTTACGGGACTTTTTGTCAAACCGCACCTTTCGCTATAAAGTCGAAGGAGCAATCTCCTCCCCACACCCCATCCGAGCGGGAGTCCCCCAGGGCTCGGTGCTGGCCCCACTAATTTTCACGCTGTTCACCAGCGATATCCCCAAAAATAAGAAGGCTCAGTTGGCTCTATTCGCCGACGACACAGCCATATTGTACACCGGCCGCAGCCTAGTCCAGATATATCCCTCACTCTCCAAACAGCAGTTAACAAACTTGCTGCTTGGTTCAGGAAGTGGAGAATTGAAGTCAATCCCGACAAAAGTCAAGCGGTCCTTTACTCTAGACCGCGTCATAACCCCATCCCCCCCCCGACCAATCACCATGTTCGGCAAGCCGATCCCTTGGGAAGAGCAAGCCAAATACCTAGGTGTCATTCTCGACAAACACCTCTCATTCACAGAGCACATAAAGAAGGTTCGTTCGCGAGCCGCTTTCGCTCTTGGCAGACTCCACTCCGTTCTCAATGCACGCAGCAAACTGTCACTCAAGTGCAAGTTGCGCATTTACACAGCGTGCATTAGGCCAATTATGACGTATGCCTGTCCAGTCTTTGCACACGCAAAACCCCACAACATCCATAGGATGCAGACCCTCCAAAACCGGTTCCTTCGAAAGGCTACGGGTTCCCCTTGGTTCGTCCGAAATGAGATCCTCCATGTTGACCTCAGAATCCCCATTATTAAGCAGTTCATGAAACGCCTCTCAAAGCGTTTCTTCGATTCCGCCGCCAAACACCGCAACCCTCTAGTTGTCCAGGCCGCCAATTACTCTCCCTCTAACATCAGTAAGGCCCGCCGTCCAAAGCATGCCCTATCCGACCCTGACGACCCCATAACTCTCCTCCAGGAGAGCAACAAATCTACCAGTACAGTGCACAAAAACAAAAGACCGACATTCCGACCTCGCCGACCTCGCCCACGAGGTCCCTCGCGACGTCCCCAAGTAAACTCACCCCCCCGACCCTTGCCCGATGCAGTGCCAGCCCGCGCCGCAGCTGAGCCACTAGCTCTAAATTCCCGACTGTGACCTCTGAGTTTGTTTTGGCATTTCTTCTCAGAGTAGTCAGATAGGAAATGCCGGCTCCATCAAGCTTTAATAATATAAATTTGATCCACCCTGTCCCTTCTTGCTGCCCTCTCCAGCGACGCCCTAAGCCGAGGTTCGTACCCACAGGGGGTGCCCTTAGTGCGTAGATAGATAGATAGATAGATAATTTTATTTGTCCAAAACATGAGTATACACACACATAGCATGCAAGATGTTACATCAAATTATAATTATGACAGTCATGTTTTGCCTAAACGGCGTACAAATTTATGATGTCGGACGCTTACACAGCATCAATTGGTTTTACGTTCGTCAAATACACACATCAAATAATAGATCAATCAACAACGCAATTTAGACCATACTTAGCTAAATGGTACAACAAAATACAATCAAATATTGTCACAATCTCATCATAGTTAAAGTAGTTATAATAAAATTAGGATGTCAATAAATAGGTCAAATTAATTCGTCAGTTAGAAATTCGTCAGTGCTGTAATATACTTTCTCTAACAAATGGCCCTTTAATCTTTTTCTTAATTTTTCAGTAGTTAATTCTCTCCACTGTTTTGGCAACTTATTGTAAAGAATTGGTGACATACAGAATACACTTTTACGCATTAGGGATGTCCTAGATCTCGGAATACATATCTTACTATTGTCGCGTCTATTTCGAACTACTTTATCTGACACTAAGGGGAATAGGTGTGGATTCGATTTGACGAACATGATGGTCTCTAAAATGTACATTGACGGCAGGGATAATATTTTATAAGCTTTAAAAAATTGTTTGCAACTCTCTGTAACATGAAGACCAAACATAGCCCTCAGACATCTTTTCTGCGTTTTAAAAATCACATCCTTATTTGTTGAATTTCCCCAAAAAATTATTCCGTATCTCAAGTTAGAGGACACCAGGCCGTGATAAGCCGTTAGCAGTGCATCAACATTTAAGATGGGGGCCAATTTATACAGGGCATATGTGGAATTGCTAATTTTCTTGCTTAATGCTTCCGTATGCGCTTTCCAATCTAATTTGCTGTCAATCGTTACACCAAGAAACTTGGTTGTGTTAACGCTGTCTATATTGTTATTACAATAATGGACATTTACATTTGGTATGGATGATCTTTGGGCAAAGTGCAGAATCTTAGTTTTCTCTATGTTTATCTTAAGATTATTGTTTTCCAACCATTTTACCATTGATTCTATGGAATTGTTAATATCAGCTTCGTATGTGTCTCTGTTTTTGCAAGCAATTGTAATAGTACTGTCGTCAGCAAAAAGTGTCATCGGGTGGTTGATACTTTTGGGTAGGTCATTAATGTATAGTATAAAGAATAGCGGGCCTACGACAGTACCTTGCGGTACGCCAAATTTAACTACACGTTCTTCCGACTTATACATAATTTCCTGTTTATTGCTTTTATTTACTGCTGAAATTTCTGTAAATTGTATTCTGTTGCCTAAATAAGACTTAATAAGGTTTGAGACATTACCTCTAATGCCATATGCTTCTAATTTCTCAATAAGTATGTCGTGCCGGACATGGTCGAAAGCCTGCGTCATGTCACAGAATATCGTACATACAGGTATATTCGAATCTACTTTTTGCATGACATTGTGCAAAAAATCGTAAATTGCCAAGTTGATTGTTTTACCATTTCTGAACCCTTTCTGTTCATTAGTGAGTATATTTTCTCTTTCGAGGTAAGTATACAACTGTTTATATAGATATTTTTCAAATACTTTAGAGATGATACTAATAAGGGATACTGGCCTATAACATTGCATTAACTCCTTATTTTCCTTTTTAAATAGCGGCTTAATGATAGATATTTTTAGTGCGTCGGGAAAAACACCTGTCTCGATGCACAGATTAATTATATAGCTTAAATGCGGTGATATTTCTCCCGCAACATATTTTATAACTTTTGTTGATAGGCCATCGTATCCTACACTATTCGTATTTTTCAATTGTTTTATAATTTTAAACACTTCGATTGGCAGACATGGGACGAGAAAAAAGGAATCTTTTCTTTTAGTAGTCGCTTAGTCTAATCTAGTTAGTTTTATGCCCCTGGCTGGAGGCTTTGAGTTTTACTTAAGGCAGCCACAGGATAGTCCGGTTAAGTAGTCACGACCTCTCAAGGTCAACTACGAGATGCCAATAGGAACAAAAAAAAAAAGCGTCCCGGGTAGTACTGGATAAGCGATACAAGCGAATACATCGGAAGCGATCTTCAAGTGTAACTTAGAAGTGATGAGTGTGAATGATGTGAGTGCAATTGTGTTTAAAGTTGTAATTGGTGTTGATAATTAAAGTGCCTATTTTTTTGGTTATTAAATCGGCATTTTTTATTGCCAGAACCTCAAGCTCGTAACAGTATGTTGTAAATCGATTTCAATTATTTTTTTTATGAATATGGTATGCTTAAGGGGAGGTCCCATATAAATTTCATTAACTTTGCTTGGGTAGTTTTTGAGTTAGCTTCATTATTAAGAATTTTTGGCATTAATTTATATTGATGATGTCATATTGCTGTATGTTAGCTACGAGGCTCCACAGGTCTTCGTTCCCGAAGGCCGCTGAGAGTTCCACATCTATCACCCCGCAATCGTAGGGTCCGTTTACAACGGGCTCGCGAAAACAGAAAGTGGGAGGAAGAAGACTGGCGTTGCGCTTACTTTCCGATGAATATCGTTTCGGATACAAGAGCGGGAGGAAACGCCCGGGTGTCACCATTGTGTGGATCTGACGGAGGACACGGTGGAGCATACGTAAGGACCAGGCCCGGGTCGACTGCGCGTTGTGTTCCACACGCGACGCAAAGAGATGTCAGCACTAACTGACGGGGTCCACTAGGGCCGATGCCTGCCAAGGTCAAGGATTGTTCGAAAGAGATACCGTGGTCCCTGGCACAGGCAACTGAAGGAACATGGGTGGGTTTGTAAAAGTCTGACACGCCCTCGCCATCGGATGAATAGTTTCGGCGATTACTTCTAACATCCAAATGTACAAACTTTACGTCCTTATAATATTATTGCAGATTCATTTTATAAAGGTGCATAGCAGATTTCTTACAAATGGTATGAAACATATTTAATTTTTGTTCCACTTTTGCTGTCCAGATTTTTTTCTCCGAATACAAATAAGTTATGAATTGTTTTCATGAAAAAAGGCCAAATGGTTTCTAAGATAGTTTCCCCGTATGGATTCAGGTTTTCCCATATTATCCCAGTTCAAGCCTAATGGTTCCTAGGATAGTTTCCACATATGAATTAAGTTTTTTGTTCAGTCTCCGAGTAATACAGCTGTGAGCTGTGACATAGAGATATAAATAAATTGTAAGGAACTTTACTGCTCTACAGACGGGAGCACTGACCTGGCGCTGGCGCGGCTCGTGTCGCGTCACGGCCACGACGTCGGCGTCCACCTGGTCCACGAACACCTCGTCGTAGCCCGCCGCCGCCAGCTCGGCGTGCAGCTCGTTGAGCGCGCGTCGCGCCGCCAGCACGCCGGTGTCGAGCGACACGCCGGCCTCGGCCTCGCCCCAGGCCGCGTACTGGCGCGCCTCGTCCACCACGTGCACGGCGTGCGGCACCAGCTCGTCCAGGCCGCGCGTGGAGCCCGTGGCGCAGCACGCCATGGCCACGAGCGCGGCCGTGGGCAGCACGTCGAACACGCTGCGCTTGTCCAGCGGCGACGGGTTGTCGTGCGTCTGGTCCAGCAGCATAGCGTGCGCCACGCGGGGCCGCGCGGGCCGGCGCGGGGCCCGCAGGAAGGCGCCCACGGCGCGGCCCCCGAAGCGATGCACCAGGCGGCCCTGCTCGTGCGAGTCCCACGCGCTCAGCGCCTCTGCGGACACCGCACATGACTGATTGTTGTCCGGACTTGTGTCGACACTCGACACACATTTAGCGACCCGCGCCTGTTTCGCACGGTTTTTACAACGTCAACAAAACATGGACATTTCTTTATTTTAAGTAAGTTTATTATTAATTTATAATATTCAGAAACGTTCCGGAATCAATGTTTTCTAAATGACGTGTGTGTACCTACTTTCGACGATCTAAGCGGTCACAGAGACAGGCACGAAAAGCGATTGTTTTTAATACTATGTATACCGATTTACACTATAAATTGGTCCTACCGCGAATGAGCGACGTTATGCCGAGGCGGTTCACGAAGATGTTGTCGACGTGGTCCGAGTTAGTGAAGAGCTCGGCCACCACGTACAGGTCGGGCTTGACGTTGCGCGCGCAGTCCAGCATGTATTCGGCCACCTGCACACGAGCGCACCCTGAGCATACGGCGCATGCGCACACGACACACGACACGGCGCGACACTCACGTGCAGCGGCGTGGAGTGGCAGTTGTCGAGACGCACGCCGTCGAACACCTCGGCCGTGAGCTCCGCGTACTCGCGCATGTGCGCCCACAGGAACGGGCTGTCCTCCGGCTTGTCGCCGTACCTGCGCACACAGTGGGTCAGTACGTACGGCGCGCGGCCCGCCCGCTAGTCCACGCACTCACCGCAGCTTGACGAAGTACCTGCGCACACAGTGGGTCAGCACGTGCGGCGCGCGGCCCGCCCGCTAGTCCACGCACTCACCGCAGCTTGACGCCGTACTTGCGCACACAGTGGGCCAGTACGTGCGGCGCGCGGCCCGCCCGCTAGTCCCCGCACTCACCGCAACTTGACGCTGTCGCCCCAGGCGATGAGCTCGCGGCGCAGGTACACGCGCGCGCCGGCCGACTTGGCCGCGAAGTCCACCAGCGGGTCGGCGTCCATGACCCAGCCGTTGTGCGCCATGCAGTGCCGGCCCGCGTCCGCGAACAGCACCGCCTCCACCTCGCTCAGCGAGCTGCTCTCCACGGGACAGGCCCACGTGAAGTACCTGCGGCAGTCAGTCGTCAGTGTCTGTCTGTGCGCAGTCCCGCGCTGGCCGAGCGGCGCTCACCTGGGCACGAGCGGGTGCTTGGCGCTCACCTCCTCGATCTTCGGCCCGTCGGACTGAAGCCGATAATATCTGAAAATTAGTCTGTAGTAAGTTCCGGTGTTCGTATACGAATAATCAATTCGATAAGACGGGTCCGCTCACCTCATGCCGGCGACGACGTTGTCGACGGCGGCGCGCAGGTTGTCGCGCAACGTGTCCGCCGCGGCCTCGTTGAGCTGCTCCAGTTTCCGTTTCATGTCCTCGCAACATTTCTTCAGTCGCGTCTCCTCGTCGTAACACTCCGCTCTACAACGAACCACAATGACAAAGGTGCCGACTCACACTCGAACAGGTGTCGAGGGAGGCGCCTCACCTGTACACGTTGTAGAGCTGCAGCGCGCGGTCCATGTCCACGCCGGCGCGCAGGCGGCGATGTTGCGCGTCGGGCAGCAAGTGCAGCGCGCACTCGTCGCGCGGGGCGGCCGGCGCCGGCACCCTGCACACAAACACACACTGCACACAACATCGGCAGCGGCCGCGCGCCCGAGGGCACGCAAGCGCACTGCACCACACTCACTTGTTGCGCGCCATGTAGTAGAACTCCTGCACCAGCTCGGCGGCGTTGCACATGTACATCTCGTGCAGGCGCGCCTCCGGCAGCAGCTGCGTCAGCAGGAGGTGCTTGATGGCCTGCGGACAGAGGGCGCGTTAGGGCGGGCGCGCAGGCGCACGGGCGGCGGGCGGGCGCGCAGGCGCACGGGCGGCGGGCGGGCGCGCATGCGCACGGGCGGCGGGAGAGCGCGCAGGCGCACGGGCGGCAGGCTCACCTCGAGGTGCTCGTGCGCGGTGACGCGGCGAGGCACGCCGCGCGCCTCGTAGTCGCCGCGCGCCACGTCGGCCGTGAGGCGCGCCAGCAGCGCGTCCAGCAGCGCGGCAGGCCGCAGGTGCGGACAGTTGCTGCAGTTGTACGTCGCTTCCGGGTGCTCGGACAGCCAGGGCGTCTCGTTCGCCGTGTGGTTCAACACGATGTCGCAGATGGACAGCATCTGCACACGCGCGCCCGACAGAATGTGAGTTTCGTGAGAGAGCTCTTTCATGAACGGTAATGTGTTGCGGCACGCGTCTGTGTCACCTTCCAATCGGTGCGCATCTTGGAGACGACGTTCTCAACGTCGGCAAAGGTGGGCTCGCGACCGGGCTCGGCGCTGAATTGCGGGTTGAGGCGCAGCTGGTTGGCGATGCTGTAGCCGGAGCGCGAGGCGCCGAGCTCCTGCACGGGCGTGAAGTGGATCATGTTGTAGCCCGCCTCGCGCGCCACGCGCAGCACGCTCTCCCAGCGCGGCAGCGGGCCGAGGCACTTGGCCAGCACGGTCTGGCACATGAGCCCGTCCAGCGGCAGCACGTCGCGCCCGCCCGGGCCCGCGCGCAGCGTGGGCGCCACGTGAAACCAGCCCGAGCCCTGCGGGCCCACCGACGACTCCCTGCAACACACGCAGTCGCTGAGCACGCAGCCGCGCAGCAGACGGCGCGCCCCGCGGCGGGTACTCACGCGCTGTCGTACACGAAGTAGTAGTGGAAGGAGCCGGCGCGCGCGAGGCGCAGCTGGCAGTAGATGTCGGTGTCGGTGACGAGCAGGCCAGTGCCGAGCGCGGCCGCGGGCTCGTCCTCGGCGGCGTTGTGCCACTCCAGCCCGTAGTACTGGTTACGGATGAACTCCGCTTGCTCGCCGCACTTATCTTCTTCTGTAGGTAGGCAATTATCATAAAACTTTTAAACTGTTCGAATGAATAAAAAGCCTCCATGAATAGCGGAAACTTATTTGTGCTGCATCCGGGATAGTTGCCTGATGAGCTTGCCACGACGCGAGAATTTTTTTTTATTATTTTTAGAAAAACATCGTCAGAAACTGATCCTTTATTAGACTTCAGAGTCTCACCGGTCGAAGTGGATTAGAAAACATGAAATTTTTCATAATTAGGTACCTAAATACTTAAATATTTTATAATTATTCAATAAAGTCAAAGGTAGGTTTTTTTGGACCTAGCTACGACTTCTATGTATATACTTACCAAACGGTCTTGACACACTCGGGTAATGAAAAAATGCGACACTTACGATTATCGGACATCACATAATTGGTATAGAGAAATACTTTTCGGCCGAGTAAAGAGGGACCGGGGCAGAATTGTAAATAGCAGCCTTTTTCAAATCTGAAAAAATAGAACGCAAGAGCTTTAAATAATCCTGCGAAGGTGTTGCAACAACGACCAGTACGTGCATTGTAGGTACTTAATGTGTTACCGATAGAGCGTGGAGTCGTGATGCTCGCCGTGCTCGAGCGTGAGCACGCGCGTGTGCGTGGCGGCGGGCGGCGGGCTGGAGGGGCCCAGGGCGCCAGCCGGGCTGGCGGGCCTCTCGACGGCCGCGGCGGCCGCACAGCGCTCGATCGCCATCTGCCTCTGCGCGCAACAGACAGAACACGTGAGCCGCGGCCGCACACTCTCCGGCTGCGCCTCGAGAGCGGGCGGGCTACTCCTTTATATTCTAATCTGAAATAGCTTTATACCGCGTTTGAGTAAATGTAACCGATGATCTTTTCCACTAAAAATTCGAAGATCGTGGACGTCGCCTCCATCTCTCTACCGATGAAAGCGAAATAAATTATGGTGATGATGACCTTTTCAATGACAGCTTTCTCCTGCACTTTCCTGCCATAGTCGCTCTTCTCGCGAGTCACCATCTTGGGCATGTCGAGTAGTCACCGTGTACCCATGAAACAGCACATTCGGTTTGAGCGCAGGCGCTGTCTCGGGCTTGCTTATATAAACGCGAGGCGCGAGGAGCGTGACGCGTGGCACCTCTCTACATCGTAACGGAACCTCGCAAAACACGCTGTATTGGGTTTCACTGCTTTGTCTTTTCCAGAACCACAATTTACATAATAGACAGTAGAAATCTCCCTAGACATACTCAGCTATTTAGGCGTCTGTGTACAACAAAGTAACGTAAAGGAGTAGGTGACTAGGTACTAATCATCACAGTTTAGGTAGGTGGGCACCTACAGATGGTTTTATTTTAGCTTGCCTTGTTTTTTGGGTCAAATTTAGTATCTACTTGAAATTTTACTCCCTTCCTGTTGGCAGATTGATCTAATATTTGCTACACACCTTTAGTTTTGATGAAAATATAATTTAATTTAATCAGTATCATTGTAAATCCAAGATGGCCGCCGCTACAAAATGGCAGATTACATATTTTTTCACAGCCCCCTCAATATGGGTACCTATTAAATGAAAGGGCTTGATTAAAGTCCGTTTTTTAAACCCAGATAGTAATTTGACAGCTGTAATGTCAAACTTCTATAAGTAGTAAAAAAACGCAAACACCAAAGACTTAAATGTCAGGGTGCTCGAATATAATTCCGATAGATCGACATTGGTCAAACGTCAGTTGGTTTGAGTTTAACGTCAGGGATTGGCTAGACTCGAGTCCAGTCAATCCCTGACGTTTGACTGACAATTCCAATGTCGATCTATCGGAATTATATTCGAGAGTAAGCACCCAGATTAGTTTAAGGGATTAAAAAACGAACTTTAGTAGAATACTGTACTTACGTTGAAAATTTTCAAATCATCATATAATATTTTTTAGGGTTCCGTACCTCAAAAGGAAAAAACGGAACCCTTATAGGATCACTCGTGTGTCTGTCTGTCTGTCTGTCTGTCCGTCTGTCACAGCCAATTTGCTCCGAATCTTATGGACCGATTAATTTGAAACTTGGTACACATATGAATCTCTGTGACCCAAACACAGACGTGTGACGTAAATAAATAAGTTTTGAAAATGGGAGTCATTTTGAGGGGTAAATAGACAATTTAAAAAAAAGTATCGCAAACTGTACCGTGTGACATATCAAATGAAAGCGCTTACCGTGAGGATCTCAAATATATTTTTTTTCATAATTTTAAAGTAAATTGTATTAAACTTATTTAATACAATAGACGGAAATTACCATTCCCCCCCCCCCCCTTATCTCCGAAACTACGGAGCCTAAAATTAAAAAAAAAATACAGAAAATAGTTCTATACCTATTGATTACAGGAAAATTAATAAGAAGTCTATTATCTTGAAACAACATGGTAAATCTCTCAATATTGTGCGTACAAACTTACATTTTCAGTTGGAATGTATGGGAGAATACGTTTTTCAACTACAATGTTAAGTTTGTTCTTGGGATAAATTCATTCCAACTACGGAAGCCTTCATTGGGCGTGGTCCGACACGTACTTGGCCGGTTTTTTTTTTATACAGGATGAAATTGAAAACATGCGACAAATCGAAATGGGTGATACTCATCATTCTGTGCCTTCTCAGTATATTTATGAAAATCTTTTATATGCCCATAATAATATAAAATTGTTTAAAAAATACAGTGATGTCCATAATATAAATACTAGGAACAAACACAAATTTGTTGTACCTACAACAAGGCTCAAGAAAATAGGTAGCTCGTTCAGATGCCAATGTATACGCTTTTATAATAAACTACCAAGCCACGTTCAAGATCTAAGCCTTAATAAATTCAAATCATTCATTAAACGTAAGTTGTGCCAGAAAGCTTTTTATACCGTTAAAGATTATATTGAGGACAAAAAGGCTTGGGATTGAGCTGCTTCCAATTTTTTTTACATTTTGAATGTTTTAGTTTTTTTTTCTATGTACACATTGACATTAATGAATTTTATTTAAACAATGACATTTGCTTACTTTGTAAAGTATTATATTATTTTAATTATTGTGCATGTGAAGACAATGTGGGTCACTTTTTTTAATTTTTATTATTCTCTCTGTTGTGTTAGTTTTTGTCTAGGTCTGGCAGTTTGAGTAATTTATGTGGCCTACCCAAATGTCCTTTCTATGGTATTGTTCGTCGAATCGTTGAGCTCCTTAAGTTTTGAGTTGAGCTACACGATTTCTGACAAATGCGTGCACTGACTGGACAGGTCCTCTCAATCTGTGTGGTTCTTTCCTCAAAAGACCATCTCAGACATCGATCTACATGGTCGTCATATAACCTGACCAAGATTATGATGTCTGGACTTTAAAAGAGACTGTGACCTCTGAGTTTGTTTCGGCCTTTCTTCTCAGAGTAGTCAGATAGGAAACGCCGACCTCATCTAGTTTTATAAAAAAAATGATTGACGTGTAAAAGTGTTTGTACAAACCTACTTACAAAATAAAATCATTTATCATTTATTATGAACAACTTTTACTATGGGACCAAACCTGAAATCGCGAAAAAAAAATCTGCTGGTTCCTACATTTATGTTCGCATAACTCGTCAAAATGTAGGGAACAGCTGTTTTTTTTCGCTATTTCAGGTTTGGTCCCATAGTAAAAGTTGTTCATAATGATGAGTACAATCTCCCATTTCGATTTGTCACATGTCATTGTATTCAATTTCATCCTGTATAATTGTAAAGAAAATATATTTTCTTCATTTTAATTAAGTGGCGCTACTAGCGCCATTACGGTGGCAGATCTCAATGTCTATCCTAGTTAATCTGTGGTCGAACCATCGCGAAGGTACTTGTTAGGAATTGATTTATGTATTTATTTATTCATTCATTTGGTCTTATGAGCTAACAGATTTGACATCCAAAACGCTCATACGATTTTTTTTTTACAATTCAATTACACATGCTCGTCACATTATACAATAGATTTTATAAAATAGCAATAATGTCCAACTCTTTAAATAATAATAAAATAAATTACAACGATAAATTAATACTTAGAATAAAATGTCAGTTTAGTGTCAATTAATAGTAATCAATTCAATTCATCTATTAGGTAAGTATGGCTATAATATGTCATTTAAAATTACACGAAATTTATTATACAACTGTCCCAATCCATCGGCAAATAAGTCTAGTTCGTGGTGCTGAGCAAGTATGTCCCCGATAGTGCGAAGTGCGCGGTTGGTGGGTGCGTGCCGCCCGCGCTCGGTGCGCGCGACGGGCGGCTCCAGCAGCCGCGGACGGCGGCGCGGCGCTACCTGACCCTTCGAGTCCATTGTTATGTTCCCGGGGACCAAGATGCGGACTCGCTCTAGTATTTGGGGACTATCGACTTTGTTACGAATTATCGACAGATATTGCGCAACTTGAGACATAGCCCTTCAAAATTTTAACGTTTCCATTTCCACCATACCCAAGACAAATAAAGAAGGATATAGGTAGGGATAGTATCCGTATTGTTTCATGTATATCCATCGAGCAAATTTACGTTGAATTCTTTCAATCATTACAGCATATTTTTCCTCGTAAGGATTCCAAATAACAGCACCATACTCAAGTTTACTGCGTACATAAGCATTATATAATACTTTTGCAACCCCTATGTTATCGAACTGTGATGCAGTCCTCATGACAAACCCTAACGTTTTGTGTGCAGACTTGCAAATTTTGGTAACGTGTGTGTGAAAGTCTAATTTGCAATCTAATTCTAATCCTAAATCCCTAATATCATAAACTCTATCCAAAGGAGCGTCAGCCAAATTATAATCAATAATCATGGGCAGTGATTTTCGTGAAAACGTTATTATTCTACATTTGAGATTATTGAATGGAAGGTGGTTGTCTTGACTCCATTTGGATACCGCATCAATATCTCTCGCAACCGCGTCAGCCTCGTCTTCAACACCCAGACTTAACTTTAGATCATCCGCAAATAGGAGACACTCGGAGGTCAAAACAACTTCCGGTAAATTATTTATAAATATCACGAATAGCAAGGGTCCCACCGTACTACCCTGACTCACTCCTGACCTAGTGAAGTAGATTCTTGAATCGTATCCTTTTAATCGCACATATTTATTTATTTATTTTTTGGAGAACCAACAGCTATAACAGAAGGATAACAATAGTATATGAGACATAAAGCCAATTGACGACGATTATTTAGGTAACAGGAAAAAAATTTGAGGAGCTTTGGCGTGAATCCAATAATCGCTAACTTTTCCAACAGTATATCATTATCCACCAAATCGAAGCCTTTTTGGAAGTCGAAGTAAGCCGCATCGACCTGCTTACGCCTATCCATTTGCGAGCAGACATAGTCTACATGCGCGACCAGTTGGTGGTGGTGGAGCGAGCGTTACGAAACCCATGCTGACTGCTATGTATTTGGTGACAGATTTGGCTATTAATCCGATCACTTAGAATAGCCTCAAAGATCTTAGCAAAAACAGATAGGACTGCAATAGGTCTGTAAGAAGAAACATTCGTGCCTCCCTCACCTTTAGGAACAGGAGTGACTCTGGATAACATCCAGCTACCAGGATATCTCGACTGAGTCAGTGAAAGATTGTAAAGATACAGTAGAGGCCCTGCAAGAACCGAGATACAACCCTTAGCTAGAAATACAGGAATGCCATCAGGTCCACCAGATGATCGGGGCTTGAGGCGCCTGACTGCCTTACTCAGATCGAACTCATCAACTGTTGCGATCGAAAAGGAGGCCGCATCCCGATAATTATGTGCAGCTTTAGCAGCCATATCCGGGTTCAACACAGGTTTATCTGCATGGAACACGGACGCAAAATAGCTGGCAAAGGCGTCGGCTGCCGCTTGATCCTTCACTTCAGTCTTTTCATATGTATATGTGTCTATGTACCTCCTATCCTTTTTTAGCTTTAGCTTAGCAATATATTTTTATAGCAATATTGAAATTAATAGCATTAAATGTCGTTTCTTTTATTACAGAGAAATTCAATTGTGTTTTGATAGAAGATATCACCTCACCTAACTACTGAACAATAATACTCTTATAAAACGACATTTCTTGTAATCATCAAGAAAATGGAGAAGCTGAAATTCGTATTCAAATCAAAAGCTACAAAAGACGGAAAATCAACCTACATCGCCATAACCTCAATTATCATATTACACAAGATGAAAAAGTTTACCTGATCCCTGAGGAATATGAAGCAGCGTCACTTCACAAACATATTCTCACTTCAAAAGCTTACAATACAGTGCGAAATACAATAAAGAAAAGACATCAAACTAGAAGTGTTTGGATAAAATTGACAGCGGATATGGAACAAACATACTTTGATGAAGATGGAAACCGAAATGTTTGAGAACCAATACCTAGAGGAAGTTACCCAGGAACAATTAGCTATTATCAACAAAAACAATCCAGAAGATCACTTGGTGAAAATGTTGGAAAAGTTTGTTGAAAGTCAACAAAGAAAGGTAAAACAAAGTGTAAAAAAATTTGCAGACAGATTTGTACTAGAAAAATTTGATGGCAAGAATGTTAGTGCATGTCAATGGATGGAGGTTTTTGAAAAGGAATGGACAAGATTTGATGTAGTAGAAGATGTTGAGAAAATATAAATCTTCAGGTTATTTCTTGACAAATCATGCATTGATTGGTATGCTTCCATGATGATCAAGCATAGTTTGCAATCAGAATGGTCGGAATGGAAAACAAACTTCGTAGAAACCTATGCAAATAAGGGTGGGGCTAGTAGTAAATATGCTTTAGCTTTCAAATATCAAACAGGATCATTATTGGAATATTCCATAAAAAAGGAAAAACTTCTTCTTGAAGTAAGAAGGACAATTGATCAAGGGACCGTGATTGATTTAATTGCTGCTGGTTTGCCAGACTTTATAACGGATAGGATCAACAAAGAAGAAATTTTAGAAACAAAAGATTTATTTAATGAAGTTGGTAAATTAGAACATTTTGATTATCAAAAAAAATTATATGAAAAAGAAAGATCATACTAAGCCATCGAAAGAAAAGATGCAAAAATGTAGCATTTGCGAAAAGCTAAAGAAAGGAGTACGTTATCACTCAGAAGATTCATGTTGGTTTAAAACAAAAGAAAATGAAAATAAACAAATCAAACTCATTAATAATGCAGAATTGGAATGTGAACTGCAGTGTGAAGACCCAAAAAACTAATAGTGCCGCCATTAGTTAAAGTAAGGTTAGTATTGAATAAAAACCTAGAAGTATTTGGAGTCTATGAATCAGGCTCAAATGTGTCACTAATAAATTCAAGATTACTAAAACATAAAACAACAGGTAACAACAACAATACTAATTTAAAAACAATGAATGGCGTTAAAAAAGCAAGTGGTTTAATAACACTAGATGTAAACATTTTTAATGTAGAAAAAAAAACTGATGTCTTTGTAATAGATCAAGAAAATTTTGATTACGATTTTTTAATTGGACTTGACTGTATAAAAAAATTCTATTTAAATCAAAATGATAACGACTACCTCAAAAGGAAAAATCGGAACTGTTATAGGATCACTCGAATGTCTGTCTGTCACATCCAATTTTCTCCGAATTTAATAATTTAAATAGGTGTTGTCTGAGAGTCATCACTTCATGCTGCTGAGCCGATGATAAGTGAAAGTCAAATACTTTTATTCAATTAGGCCTATTACAAGCTCTTTCGACAATTACAAGCCCTTACCATCATCAGATGCGGGACCTGTTCGTCCCGTTACATCATTACGAGAAATGGAATGATGAAGACTATTGTTTTCAAGTCCACGATCCAAGAACTGCTTAGTAGTTTCTGTCAACATCAACAGTGAAGGTCTGCTGTGGCTACCATCGACGGCTCGGTAGCATTATAGTCGGACTTTTACTTAGCTGCAGTAAAACGACAGCTTATGTGTACCTAACTTAAATGACTAAAATTGGCGTCTTTTTGTTTTTTCTCGGCCATCAACCAAAACATGTTTTTCTAGTACAGAATAGTGTAACAAACGAAACTTATTTGACATGCACATCTCTAAATGCAGTCCGAAATGAGTTATTAAAAAAAGTGTCATTTTACTGCAGCTAATTAAAAGTCGGAGTATAGGTAGGTAAGTGATGACTCTCAGACTGAAACACTTGAATCATCAATAGGTTTCATTTGATTTAAGTATAAAGTGGTATTACCTTACTGTATTTCATTAAATCGGGAAAGACTCCTTGATCAACACACGAATTAAATACTAAAGCTAAATAAGGCGCAATAGTCTCAATTATGGAGGTACAGACTTTAATGGACATTCCCCAAACATCTTCGGTCAATTTGATCTTAATTTGCTTAAAAGCTTTTATTACTGTTACAGGGTTAATATGTTTAAATTGAAATTCAACCGGGCAGGCTTGAACGTTCGTTCTTAATAAATCAATTGATACGTCGGGTGAAGAATTTAAGGCTTCCGTCGTTTTTAATGGTATATTAGTAAAGAAATTTACAAATTCTTGAGCTACTTCTAAGTTAGAGCTTATGGCACCACGTGAAGTCTCCAACGTGTAATCAGTGTTTCGTTTTCTATTCCTACTAGTTTCGTTATTTATAATTTTCCAAACTGTTTTTATTTTATTTTCTGCCGATTTGATTTTGTTGCTAATGTACAGGGCTCTGGCAGTTTTGCAAGTATTTCTAAAAATTTTGGAATATGTAGTAACATACTTGCTGAAAGTTTCAGTATTGATGTAAGGCTTAAGGCCATACAGCTCGAACAGTCTTTCCCTACTTATCCTTATACCTCTAGTTGCCCAGTCACTAAATATAAAATTAGGGCAAATGTTTTTTGTTTTCTTTTCAAAAGTTTTATTGAATTGAGTGTGCACTAGTGAAAAGAAATCCTCGTACAATTTATTTGCATCACCAATATCATGGCACAGATCATTTAACTTATTATTTAGGGTACTGTTGAATCTAATTAGTTTACCAGTCGTTATTGGTCTAAATTGAATTTGCACTTTTTGCAAAGGTGTTTCAAACTTAAAAGTGACCGTTTGTCCACTATGATCAGACGGCAGATAATTTACGATGGCTTTATCTAAATAATCACAGTCGCAAAAGACATTATCGATACAAGTAGCAGAAGTAGCAGTTACTCTAGTCGGTTCTGTAAAAACATTAGATAAATTGAACGATTTGAATAGGCTTAATAATCTACTGCTATTTGAATTATTTTCTAAAATATTAATATTAAAATCACCACAAATAATTGCGGCTTTGTTATGGGATGCAAGTTTCGCCAGGACATCCTCCATCACTGACTCAAACACAGAAAAGTTCTGATAATTAGGGGGTCTGTAAACGCACACTACAACATGCTTATCTAGCTCAACACATGACAGTTCGATGCAATGTTCAATTGATAAACTCACTATGTCATTTCGTTGCTTTGATTTTAAACAATTTTTTATCAATATTAGAGAACCAAAGTCAAAGTCAAAGTCAAAGATTTATTTGCTTACTAAGTGTACATTTTGGTGTTGTTTACAAATGTAGGTGCTTACAACTTAGCGGCCTTTTCAGACATCGCAAATTTGAGGGCTAAACTAGCAAACATCAACACCTCCACGCAGCATAGATTTACGGTTAAAACAACTGCCTACACTATAGTTCTCATAATTGATTAACATTTGGTAATCCTTTAACCAATGTTCAGTACAACAAACAATGTCAAACTTTGTTTTTTCTAAAAACATTTCAATTTCTAATAATTTGGAAGAAATGCCTTGAATATTTAGATGAAATAATTTCAAGGCATTCTGCTGATCTCCTTTTTGATATTTACTTATTTTAGAGCAAGAAGATACCTTGTTGTTGTTGTTAGGCATAAGAATATTATTACTGGTACCTTCTGTTGTCTTACAAACTAGTTTAAATGATTATCCGGAGTTAACCCCAAGACTTCAATGTTATCACCAGGCAGTGAGCTCATAGTGCGTGAGGGAGAGGGAACCTCCGTCGTACAATTTGTATAAACATTTATAGCATTTGAGCTACATTCATTCAGGCATACCACCTTATTATTAGTATTATTACTAACTGTTGTGGTGTTAATAATACAAGACTTCGACATAATACTTATGTCTGAGTTTATATAAAAAGCTAATAGCCTTGCTATTATGTGTCTAAAACTAATACCTAGGCAGATACACAGTATCCCTAGTCGATTTCAAAGTTTCTACAAAACTGTTGGTGTCTAAAAATACAAGCTTGTCACTGTAATGACTAACTAAAAAGTACATATGCTTATTTAACATATGAATATAATTGTTTTGTCTATTTGTCATTTTTTTAAATATGGGAAAGCACACAATATTATTTTATTACAATTTAACTTTAACAACTCAGTTACACAGTCAGTTATTTCATATTTTTTGACCTTAGAACTGTTACCTACAAATACAGTAATGTTGGTTTTAGGATTAAATACATTTCCTGTTACTGATGCCATTATTTGTTTGTAGGTTGACCCTGGCATACAATTATTTTGAGTACAATAACTCAGGTTGTTACTAATTAATTTACCTAAACCTCTTCCTATACTATCTGAGAACATAACTGAATCATAACAGTCATGACTACTGAAAGATGGACAACTACTAAACTCAGGCTGAACCACTTGAGATAGATCCTGTTTTATATCAGATACATCATGGTTAAGAATACACTCTTGAGACAAACACTCAGTCTGGGACGGGTTCTCCGTTGCCTCAGGCTGGACAGCGACAGGGTTTGAATCTTTCTGACAAGTACACTGACACATAACTAACTCATTAGCAGCAAGAATGTGTTCTTTTATTTGGTTCTGAGAACCCACATATTTAATGTAAAGGGAACTAAGTCTGCCCTCAAGTACCTGTATATCAGACTGTAGGCGCTGTGTATCAAATTTATATATTTTCTTGCTGTCTTCTAATTTGATTTGATAATTGCTTAACTTATTAATTAGATCAACACGTTCTTTCCTCAGTGGAATATAATTATAACCAGTATAAGCTGACTTCTGATAGTAAGAAAAACCTATACAATGCGAGGTCAGCTAAAACTGGAAATGTATAGCTTGATGTGTAGCCGTGTGTACTTAGTGTTTTTTTGGAAGTCGGTTGTTTTTTTTTGTAAAAAAGTTTTTTTGTATGATCAATGCCCTAGATTGATGAGGAAAGTGGTGTGATTACCTAGGACCTACCAAAGTATTTTTTTAGCTTTTAGTACCTACATTGGCTACATTATCTACATAATTATTTTCATTAAACCCGTTTAAATTGAATTTTTTTTTTACTTATTTTTTACGGACGAAAGTGTAAGGGAACATTTGCTCCGAATGAAACCGCGACGCTCCAAAAGCAAGAAGTCGTAGGAATTCTACGCAGAGTGCGATTCGATCATCTGATCCTGATCAGGGGGCCTAAAAAGGCCACTTTGGCAGAATCACAAAACAATTCATATCACGCAATTTCATCTGTATGACAGTTTTGTATGGAGATTCGTAAAATGCTATAGGTACACCTCTGCCTTACCCTTCAGGGATATATAGGTATGAAACTGTCAAACAGATGAATTGCATGATATGAATAGTTTTATGATTCTGCCAAAGTGGCCTTTTTAGGCCCCAAGATGAGGTACTGTGCGCCACCCAGTTCGACGACTACTTCACTTAATAAAAGCAATTAACATCCTAGATAACCTCCTGGTCTTTTTATTTTACCTCAAAGGTTGAATGGTAGATATGGCATTCAGTCCGCATGAAGCTCAAACTTTCACGCAAAAACGGCTGAACGGATTTGGATGACATTTTTCATATGAGAGACCGGGTGGATCCCGATATTCCCACGGGATCGAGACTTATGCTTGATGTTAGCCGTTTACTAGCTTATATCGAGGCTTTCTGCTATGTGTGCGTTGTGCTTAGGATGCATCTACTAGACCCCAGTCGACAGTCGATAGCTAACTAGGTATAATATTGCGAAAGGTTCGAGCATACTAGAGATTGTAAGAAATTATCCAACATTGTTTAATCATATTATAAGTATATGTGGAAAGTTAAAAATACGCCAGAGATGCTGCAGGTAAAAGCAAGCTTCCTGAGAAGTATATTAGGTATTGATTAAGTACTATCCAGTGTATTGGTAAAAATATAATTTATGAAATGAAATATTTACATTACTTACCTCTCTCTGCCGAAAAGTTAATCTTGACAAACAACAAAACATTTTGAGTACCAATTCACATGCTGTAAATAACATCGACGTTGTAACAATAGGAATGCTGAACAAAGAGCACTTGCTGGTAATAAATGAGCTAATCTAGATTCCTATTAAAATAGTAACGCTCCAAGGGAAATACAATCGAATAGAGAGTAATAAAACCGCATTACTGTGACAATAGGTAGTGGGCAGTAGGGAAGCACCGGCGAGTAGCGACGAACTCACCATACCTACAAACATCGTGACTTCACCAGATCTGTAGGGTTCATCCTTATGGTGAGACTCAGTCTGTCACAGCTGGATATATCAAGAACTACTAATGCTATCAACTTGAAATTTGGAATAGTTTTAGATGACGTTTGCTCAATTATAGTTTGCAAATACATACATACATATAAGTTTAATGTTCCTATGTATATTGTATGAGCTTTGTATATTAAGGTTTTTTGTGTTAATAAACTTATTTTATTTATTTTATATCTGTCAAAATCATAACCCTCCTTTTTGCTTCGCCGTAGTCGGGTAAAAAACACATCGCACATTAAATTTTGACAAAAATAGTGATAAAACGCCAGGATGACGGCACTCCAAGTATTATACCTACGCGAAAATTGACAATAAATCCTATGACAATTTAGTGTCACGGATGCAATCTTGATCAACATGCTGTAAGTACCTAGTACAACACATGCCATAACACGAGTTAAGAAATAGATGCTTATCTACATTCTACAACTATCACTACTTACTATCAATAAAGTACACACATTCCTATTACGTCAGCACAAACAAGCTCTATCAGTAAGTTGTTTTATCATATTAGGGTCAGAACATTTAATGCACATTCATTTCATATGAACCATGGTACAGATATTCTATTTCACGAAGTCCGTTCGGCTTTGATTGTAGTAGTGACGTATCCCGACAAGCGCGCTTGTATGTGTTACACGACACTGAGCGCTCTCGAGGTTACGCACACAAAAACAATGTGAATGTGCACGCTTGACCACATTTATAACCAAACGGACTTCGTGACATAGAACAACTGTAACAGGGATAGTTTTAAGATAGATAAGTCTTTATTTGCTTTAAACATGGTATAAAGGTGTTCGGGGTGGGGTGGTCGTGGCGGTGTCACTAGACATCGCTAACGCGTTTAACACCATGCCCTGGAGCTGCATTAGGGAGGCACTCCGGTATCACCGAGTGCCGACCTACCTCCGTCGAGTAGTCGGGGCGTATTTGACGGACAGAGCCGTCATCTACCCCGGTCGCGATGGGGAATGGAACCGGCGAGAGATGTCGTGCGGTGTCCCGCAGGGATCGGTTTTGGGGCCGCTCCTGTGGGACATCGGTTACGACTGGGTGCTGCGGGCAGACCTCCCTGATGGCGTCAGCGTAGTTTGCTACGCTGACGACACGCTGGTCCTGGCGCAGGGGAGGTCGCATCAGGCGGCGGCCGACGTTATGACACGCGGGGTTGCGATAGTCGTGGAGAGGATCCGGCAGTTGGGTCTCGAGGTGGCTCTGCACAAGTCCGAAGCCATGTCATTTCATGGGCTTCGGAACGGGCCACCATCGGAATCCCAACTAACGGTAGGAGGGGTTCACATCGGCGTCGAGACGACGATGAAATACCTGGGTCTCGTCCTCGACAGCCGGTGGAACTTCGTGGAGCATTTCCGACGTTTGGCCCCCAAACTGGAACGGGCTGGGGCCGCTTTCAAGCGGCTCCTGCCTAACCTGAGGGGGCCAAACGCCTCCTGCCGGAGGCTTTACGCGGAGGTCGTGCGGTCCATGGCCGTATATGGCGCCCCGGTGTGGGCGCGTTCACTGCGGCTTCGAGCCGCCCACTACCTGAACGCGCCCCAAAAGGTGGTAGCCATACGGCTAATACGGGGGTACCGCACGATCTCGGGCGAGGCGGCAAGCCTCCTTGCCGGACTGCCGCCATGGGATCTGGAGGCGATAGTCCTCGCGCGCCTCTATGAGTGGCGCGCGGAGGCACTGCGCCGGGGGGAAAACCCGCTTCCGCGGCAAATTGCTGCGCAGCGGACGGACCTCCGGCGCGATCTCATGGCGGCATGGAAAGCGCGACTGTCGCAATCCAGCGCAGGGCACGCCGCGATAGCGGCGGTAAGGCCCCTCTTTGAGGAGTGGCTAGAGAGGCGTCACGGCGTCCTCACCTACCGCCTGACGCAGGTCCTCACCGGACACGGATGTTTCGGGAGGTTCCTGCACATAATCAGGCGGGAGGAAACGCCCGGGTGTCACCATTGCGAGGATCGCCCAGAGGACACGGTGGAGCATACGGTGGAGGTCTGTCCCGCTTGGGCAGAGCACCGCCGTGTCCTCGTAGAGGCGATCGGCAGCGGCGGCGACCTCTCGCGCCCGGCCCTGGTCCAAGCCATGGTCCGAGGCAAGAGGGAGTGGGAGGCAGTCACCTCCTTCTGCGAAGCAGTCATGCTAGCGAAGGAGGTGGCGGGATGGGCGAGGGAGAGAGCGGAGAGAGCCGCCCGTCCCAGCCGCCGCGGTAGACGCCCCGGGCGTCGGGAGCCGCGTGACGACTCCCGGCCACCGTAGGCACGGGCCTGCGGACGGCGAGTAATGGGTAGCTCGCCGTCCGATCAGGACCAGGCCCGTGCTGGACGGCGCGTATGTGTTCCACGCGCGCCTCAAAGAGATGTCAGCATCAATGGAGGGGCCCGTCAGAGCCGAAGCCTGCCGGGGCAGCGGGATTGTCCGAAAGGGTTACCGCCGCCCCGGAACATAAAGGGCTAAGGAAGGAACACGGATGGGTTTTAGTCAGTAAGAGTCTGACACTCCCTTCTGCTCCACCCAGAGCGGGAGGGGTCATTTGATGACTTCCCATCCTTAAAAAAAAAAAAGCGCGATTTATCTGTGCTTATATTTATATGTAATTAGGTATTTATTATATTCATAGTTTTAATAGGTTTATGCGTATCTTTATATTTAAAATATTTATTCCTCAAATTTCATGATTGCACCTACCATTGTTTGTCTCTGCATCACCCAAAGGTTGACTGGTAGAAAATGCCTATGGCATTAAGTCCGCCTCTGTACATTTTTGTGCTTGAAGTATTAAATATATAAAAAAAGGTGTTACATTCTGGTTTTTGTATATAATGTCCACATGTTTAGCTATACACAAATTGTATCAACACAATTTAATAATCTATACTTAATTAATAAAAAAAAAAATTGTGTCTGTACATTGAATATATTTAAAAAAAAAATAATGAGGGGCGTTTAGAAACAGTAACAGAGCAGTCTGTTTGTCTGTGTGTCTGTTTGTTTGTACACGCTAATCTTCGGAACTACTGGACGGATGTGAATGATTTTTTTGTTGTTGTATAGGTATTATGTCTGGGCAACATATAGGCTATAATTTATCTAGGAAACTTGAACACCTGATGCAGAACCGCAACAGACCAGCTAAACTATAAGAGATACAAAAATGGTACCATAGCAAAAATTGTTCCACGTGATGAGCATTTTCTGCTGAGAGAATAAATTTGAAGATCTGGAACACCTCATGTGGAACTCCAAGAGCCCAGCTACACCATAACACTTAAAGGAATGAAGTCTTAGCAAAAGTTATTCGGGCTGATGGGCATTTTCTGTTGACTTACAAAAATCGAAGATCAGAAACATCTGATGTGGAAATCAAAGCTATCACTAATTTCATTGTATAATTATAACATAACATAAGCTGGGAGTACCTCCACGCGGTGAAGGCGGTAACAGTTAAGGACTGATTTTCGATGACGATGGTATATCATTGAAAATTTGACTTTACTGGCCAAAACTCCCATTTATTTTTTTATTTTATCAAATATATATGCCTTCGGGCTTATTTTATTTGAGTGTTTAATTTCCTTTTCCATTTATCTTCGTGACACGGTAGCCTATCCGATAACGCAGGGGAGCAGTCACTTAGATTTTAATTGATCAGGTATCTTCACAATAAAACTATAACCATGCCTAGAAAGAGGCCAAATCTTTCCCAATGTTCCAAAGGAACTAAAAGATTGAGGATCATAAGATCCCAAGAATCTACCGAAGAGCGTCAGGAGAGATTTGATGCTGTTCGAGAACATCCAGCTACAACTGCTCCGTGGAAATCTCTTCGGATCGCAAGGCACGCCTGCCTTCTCAGCGTACCTACATTCAGGTCTCTAGAGACCAGTGAAGAATATGATGCGCGACTGACCGCTGATCGTGAACGTCATGCATTGTCTCGCGAGTCGGAGACGTTCACGGATAGAGAATTGCGCTTGAGTTCCAAGCGTATCTACGCATCGACTTTTCGACTTTTAGGTCTCTAGAGACAAGTGGGGAACGATATGCGCGACTGACCGCTGATCGTGAACTTCACGCATTGTCTCGCGAGTCGGAGACGTTCACGGATAGAGAATTGCGCTTGAGTTCCAAGCGTATCTACGCATCGACTTTTCGACTTTTAGGTCTCTAGAGACAAGTGGGGAACGATATGCGCGACTGACCGCTGATCGTGAACTTCACGCATTGTCTCGCGAGTCGGAGACGTTCACGGATAGAGAATTGCGCTTGAGTTCTCAGCGTATCTACGCATCTGCTTCTAGGTCTCTAGACACAAGTGCGGAACGTGATGCGCGACTGTCCGCTGATCGTGAGGGACATGCATTGTCTCGCGAATCGGAAACGTTTACCGACACAGAATCACGCTTGAGTTCTCAGCGTATTCGCACATCTACGAACAGATCTTTTGAAACGAGTGATGAACGTGATGCGCGACTAACTGCTGATCGAGATTATCATACATTGTCCCGAACACGCACGCAACAAAATATCCATAATCAGTTAGAAAGTGAGAGAGAAAGAACTGCTGGAGTACGGCATGAAGAGACAGAAGAAGAGCGCAACGAACGTTTCAATTCTGATCGACTTCGACATTCTCTGAACAGATAATGTCGATATCATCTGAAGAATCGGATGTGTCTCAAGATATAGCCGTAGGGCATGGCGACCTTCCTTGGGTTGATAAGGAACGGAGTGCATTTACGTTTACTCCTATGATTGACTACGCCACATATTCTGCCATCGGAGGTATGGTTCAAAATTGTACTTTTTGTGCAGCTGTTAAATGGCAAAAAGAAACAAACGATATGTGTTGCTCAGGTGGGAAAGTACATATTGTAATATTACAAAATCCTCCAGAAATATTAAGATCACTGCTAATCGGTGACCATCCACAGTCAAAACATTTCTTGGACAACATCCGTTCGTACAATAACGCCTTTCAAATGACATCTTTTTGTGCGAAACAGAGGACTGGAAAACAACGGGATGCGCGAGACGATTCGAGACGTTGCAGATCTTCGATTTTGACGACCCCGTTGTCGCTGGCATAAGCAACAGGATCCGCGTACGAAGTCGCGGGCAGAAGCTAGTAATATACATATAAACATTCGATTTCGATCAATTCATCATATCGCTCACCTAGTATATTGGCACATCTACGTTTTTCACATTTTCAGAAAAAAGGATCCAAGATTTTATAAAATGTAAAAAATTTATTTATGGGTTTATATTACGTTTTTAGGGTTCCGTACCTCAAAAGGAAAAAACGGAACCCTTATAGGATCACTCGTGTGTCTGTCTGTCTGTCTGTCTGTCTGTCTGTCCGTCTGTCACAGCCAATTTGCTCCGAATCTTATGGACCGATTAAGTTGAAATTTGGTACACATATGAATCTCTGTGACCCAAACACAGACGTGTAACGTAAATAAATGAGTTTTGAAAATGGGAGTCATTTTTGAGGGGTAAATAGACAATTAAAAAAAAAAGATTCGCAATCTGTACCGTGTGACATATCAAATGAAAGGGCTTATCGTGAGGATTTCAAATATATTTTTTTCATAATTTTAAAATAAATTGTATTAAAGTTATTTAAGACAATAGACGGAAATTTACCATTCCCCCCCCCCCTTATCTCCGAAACTACTGAGCCTAAAATTTTGAAAAAAATACAGTAGTTAGTTCTATACCTATAGATTACAGGAAAATTAATAAGATGTCTATGGTCTTGAAACAACATGGTAAATCTCTCAATATTGTGCGTACAAACTTAAATTTTCAGTTGGAATGTATGGGAGAACATGTTTTTCAACTACAATGTTAAGTTTGTTCTTGGGATAAACATTCCAACTACGGAACCCTTCATTGTGCGTGGTCCGACACGTACTTGGCCGGTTTTTTTACTGATTTTATGGGTTTGAATACTAGTATAGCGTTGTGCCGTTTTACCACTTTTTTAAATTATGCACTTTTGAACACTTATACGGTAAAAACTCAATTTCACATTTTTTGTAGATGTGCCGATATATAACTAGGTGAGCGATATATCACAAACATATGCATGAATTCAATTCAATTTATAATAATAATAAAACCTGTAGAACATATTTTGTATTTACATGTTTAGGAAATCTTTTATGTCATAAAAGTTATGTCCATTCAGCCATTTATATAATTTGCTTTTAAATGAGTTCGTATTATTTAGTAATTTCAGTTCGTTTGGTATTTTATTGTGTAATTACACGTACACACATCACAAGGCAGCTTTTAGCATACTTGGCTGACTTAGGATATCCTTTAATACAAGTCTGTGTGGATCCCTTGTTGGCCGAGTGATGACTTCATACGCTTTTTTGAACAATCCCTTATTACTGTACACATATTTACAGATTTCGTAAATGTAAAGTGAGGGAAGTGGTAATAAACCTAGCTTTTTAAAAAACGGTTCGCAGGACTCATCGGGTTTAAGTCCACAAATGGCCCTGACGCATTTTTTTTGTGCAATAAATGCTCTAGCTTTGTCTGTACTGTTTCTCCATATAAACACCAACAATTGTTATTCATTAATCTATAGGATTTGCTAACATGTGTTTAACTCTAGATTAAATATTTAAAAAAGATTATAACAGAAAAATATCCAAATTATATTTGTACAACCTACAAGTATTTGTTCCGGGTCTGGGTGTTTTATCTATAATATGTATGTACTAGCTGCGCCCCGCGGTTTCACCCGCATAAGTTTCGATCCCGTGGGAATATCGGGATAAAAAGTATCCTATGTGTCAATCCGGGTTATAAACTATCTGTGTGCCAAATTTCATCCAAATCCGTTCAGTAGTTTTTGCGTGAAAGAGTAACAAACATCCATCCATCCTCACAAACTTTCGCATTTATAATATTAGTAGGATTTACAATAAAAAAAAATTATATAAGTAGTTTATCAGCCATCTCGTTACCATAACACAAGCATTAGGTTGCTTAGCTTGGGACTATATGGCGTTGTGTGAAATGTCCAAGGATATTATTATTATTTATTTATTTATTATTATTTATACGTACAGAGATACCAATCACCTTGAATAAGTTACATACCTACTTACTGCTCTAAGTTAGGGTTATATAGAGATTGAATATTCGGATGCATTAATGGTGTGCTTTACCCCAGCCAGAAAATGTCGAAAATCGTCATCTAAGTGCAATAGATAATTAGTTATATAGCTTCTGTGATTGGTAAGCAGATTTTTAAATTCAGTAAGCTGTTAATTTTTTTATTATTTGATACTAGCACATCGCCCGCGACTTCGTCCGCGTGGTCAATTTAACACCCACTCCACCTCCCTTTGAATGGTAGTGTTACGAGCTTGGGGTTCGTTACAATTAAAAACGCCGATTTATTAACCAAAAATAGACACTTTAATTAAGAACACTAATTACAACTTTAACGCAATTACAAAACACAATTGCACTACTGATCACTTCTAAGTCGCACTTGAAGATCGCTTTCGTTGTTCGCATGTATCGCTTATCCAAGACTGTGTCCGCTCGTGGAGCATTCCCGCCTTATATAGGCCTCACATTGTTCTAGAACCTTCTATTGTAGAAACATCTAGAATGTTCGAGTACATTCCGGCCCCAACTGACCAGATGTCGATAGTTCTAGAAAGTTCTATCATCGAAACTTCTAGAAGGTTCTTGACACTAGTTCTTCTACTCGATACTAGATGGCGCTAGTGGTAACAAATATCAATTGTGGCGCGCAACACTGCCCCCTCCTAAGACATGCTCGTCCCGAGCATTATTGGCCCCATAATAACGCGCCAGTCGATCCACATGGACGATCTTAGGAGTACCTCTTGCACCTTTCTGTATCCGGTAGGTTACGTCATTGATTTTTGTCACAATCCGGTACGGTCCGTCCCATTTAGCTTGAAGCTTAGGAGATTTCCCTTTGCTGCGGACTGGATTGTGCAACCACACTAGTGAGCCTTCGTCGAACCCTTTATTGTTAATTTTTCGGTCATAGCGGGTTTTCATCTTTTCAGACATTTGCTGGCCCGATTGTCTGACGTGCTCATAAATGTCATTCATTTTGTTCCGCAAGTCATTCGCATAATCGGTTATACTGCGTGGGGCATCAGGTGGTATTCCGGTGATCAGGTCTGCAGGCAGCCGTAATTCTCTTCCAAAGTTTGCGAAAGCTGGTGTCACCGATGTACTTTCGTGAACAGCGCTTCGATATGACAACAAAAACGGTTGTATGTGCTTGTCCCAATCTCGTTGCCGATTTTCCACAACTTTTGCCAGGTATCTCTCCAATGTCTGATTAAATCTTTCCACCATTCCATCCGATTGTGGGTGGTAAGAAGTTGTTCTAGTTTTATGAGTACCCATAACTCGACAAGTTTCCTGGAATATTTGGGACTCAAAGTTCCTTCCTTGATCACTGTGAATCTCCAAGGGTACTCCAAAACGGCAGAAGACTTCATGCACCAGTTTATCTGCAACTGTTGAAGCTTCTTGGTTTGGAATGGCGAAGACTTCCGGCCACTTAGTGAAGTAATCCATCACAACCATGAAATACTTGTTACCACTTTCACTTTCCGGAAAAGGTCCAGCAACATCTAGGGCTATTCTCTCCCATGGTGCACCAACATTGTACAATTTCAATGCACCTCTACTACGTGTCTGAGGTCCCTTTACAGCTGCACAACTTGTACATTTACGACACCAGTCCTCGACATCGTCCCGACAGTGGACCCAGTAAAACCGTTCTCGTATCTTCAGTAAAGTCCGTTTTACTCCCAGATGACCTCCTGAACAACCATTATGGTACAGCTGTAGAACATCCGGCACTCGAGCTTTAGGGACAACCATTTGCAGATGACAGCTGTCTCCCCGAGCATTTTCCCATTTACGGCACAAGACTTCATCCTGAATCACCAAGCTGTCCCATTGGGCCCAATAGCTTTTTGTGGTCGAACTCATCGCTGAGACGTCACTCCACTTGGGCTTAGGAGCTCTGGTTTTCATCCACTCCAGAATCGGCTTAATGTCTGAATCTTCCTGCTGTGCACGTTGTAGGCTTTCCTTCCACTCGTTGCTGAGGTCGGTCCTGAGCATCCTCACAGGTACCACCTCCTTACCCTCTTGCCTTGTGCAATGCTTGCAATCTTCAGGACAAGGTCTTCTTGACAATGCATCGGCGTTGCCATGAGATTTCCCGCTGCGATGTTCGACCACAAAGTCGTATTCCTGCAGTAGTTCAATCCATCTGGCAACTTGTCCTTCTGGGTTTTTGAACTGCAATAGCCATTTCAGTGCAGCATGGTCAGTTCGTAAGTGGAATTTCCGCCCCAGAAGATATTTGCTAAAATGCTGCAACGACTTTACCACAGCAAGCAATTCCCGTCTCGTGACGCAATAGTTCCTTTCCGGCTTTGACAACGACTTGCTGAAGTATGCTATCACAACCTCTTGATCACCATTCCGTTGAGACAACACACCGCCAAGTCCTATGTCACTTGCGTCTGTGTCAACTATAAATTCCTTGCCTGCATCAGGGTACCCTAAAATAGGTGTTCTGCACAGTCGGTCCTTTAACTCCTGGAATGCGATGTCGCAACTTTCATCCCAGCAGAAATGTCGCTTCTCCTCGGTTAGCTTATGCAGGGGTTTGGCTATATCCGCAAAGTTCTTAACAAATCGCCGATAATAAGAGCACAAACCCAAAAATGCTCTGACCTGCGTCTTGTCTTTTGGAACTGGCCAATCTTTGACAGCGGCGATTTTCTCCGGATCCGTGCGGATACCTTCCTCCGACACTACATACCCCAAAAAGCTAACTTGTCGTTTGAATAGTGAACACTTCTTCGGGCTTAACTTGAGGTTGGCACCCTGGATCTTCATGAGCACGCGTTCCAGGTTTTGAAGATGTTCTTCAAACGTACGGCCTACGATGATGATGTCATCCAAGTAGACCAGGCAAGCATCGCCAATTAGCCCGGTAAGTACAAGTTCCATCAACCTTTCAAACGTTGCCGGAGCATTGCACAATCCAAACGGCATAACTTTAAATTGCCACAGCCCTTTTCCTGTCGAGAATGCAGTTTTCTCCTTGTCCTTAGGATCTATTTCAACTTGCCAGTAGCCACTTTTCAGGTCCAGCGTGCTAAACCATTTTACTCCAGTAAGCATGTCCAGCGTGTCATCAATTCTTGGCAAAGGATAGCTGTCCTTCTTCGTAACGTCGTTCAGACGACGATAGTCAACACAAAACCGCATGCTGCCGTCTTTCTTTCTTACCAGCACGACAGGTGAACACCATGGACTAGATGAAGGTTCAATAACACCATCCTTCACCATTCCCTCAATCATGGTTTCCACTTCCTTTTCACGTGCTACCGGCAATCTCCTTGGCCGCTGACGGATAGGCAATTCTTCTCCTGTGTGTATTTTGTGTTGAACTAAGCCAGTCTTCCCGATGTCAGCATCGTTTGACGAGAAAACATCGGCGTACTTGAGTAACATCTTCTTCGCCTTGAACATTTCATTTTGAGACAGAGCGCTGCGGCAGTCCTCTAAAAGCGTTGACACTCTCGTTTGTGCATCCTTGCTGAGGGTCCCAGTCGATAGATATTGGCATCGACGCAACCAATCCACTTCCTCGCAAGTACCAACTAGTGTGCCTTTTTCTATAATCTGTTCCTGATCACAAAGGTTCAGCAAACGCACCCCTGAGATGTCGGTGGCTCTGACCAAAGTTCGTGCCACTTTCCATGGAAGGTCATTGTCTACCCTTTCCACGAGTACACAACGATGGGTTTGCCCAGGATTCCGAGGAAGACTAACCGGCACAATCGTTTCCGATCTCGGCGGAAGAACAATCTTCTTAAGGCTGTACACATTCCCTGGTAACGCTCCTTCCACGAAAAGTTCCTCTTGTCCACATTTCAAAACACCTTGCTTGACGTCAATCTCGCAACGATTCTTCCTCATAAAGTCAAGGCCCAGGATGCAATCGTCCATTATATCAGCAACGATGACATTATGCAGGTAGATTCTGTTGCCTAGCTTCAACTCCATCTTCTTCTCTCCATGGACGGGTATGCGCTGACCGGTGGCTGTTACCAAATTAATGCGTTCTCGGGTGTATGCGGAGTCCCCAAGGAACCGACTTATAAGTTGGGAACTGACGACCGTACGAGAGGCTCCAGTATCTATGGTCAGCTTACACGGCGTTCCGTTGACCTCGCCCTTGATGATTAAGCTGTTCCCGTCATGGGTTTGTGTGATCGAAATCCTTGGGGCTCTTTGAAAATCAGCCAGCACCCGCCCCGCAGTCCTGGCTATTACTCGTTTCCCTGCTGCTGCTGGGTGGTGCTGTTAGCCGCACTACCCTCTGGAGACCGGTCATCTTCCCTTTCTGCAGTTCGCTTAGGGCAACTGGATCGAAGGTGGCCCCTTTCCCCACAGCCGTAGCACCTAGGACTGTATCCTTTATTACGATCGCGAACTGTAGCCGCTGCAACCTCCCTGACGCGGTGAGGACGATGATCCTGCCGCACAGCTTCCACCTCCAGTGCATGGGCCAAGGCATCCTTAAGCGTCCCGTGGTGACCGAGCCTCACAGCAGCTCTAACCTCAAGGTCGCGGATGCCGTCGATGAAGGCCTGCACCAGGTTCCCATCAATAAGCGCAGGTACGGACTGGTAAGCTTTGCGAACCAGCTTCTCCACTTCAAGAGCCCACTGCTGCAGGTTTTCGCTGCTGCGTTGCACGCGATCCTTGAGCTGCGCACGAAACACGTGTTCCAGGTGAGCGTCACCATACCGAGCCTCCAATGCCTCAAGGAGCTGCTCGTAAGTCACTTCCTTATCGATAGCTTCCAGAACAGTTAAGGCCTGGTCGCGCAGGCCTAGGGTGAGGGCAGTCATGGCCTGGCTTTTATTCCACCCGTTCGCCTTCATGACAGCCTCGAACTGGATTTTGTAGGCCGACCAGGAAGAAGTTCCGTCGAATGGTGGCACTTTGAATCCACGTAGCGAAGGTGTTGTAGCTACGGCAGCTGCGATTCCATCCCCAAGTTTAAGGTTACCCAACTCCTGCTTTACATCAGCAATAACGTTATTAAACTTGCTGATCTGAGTTTCAGCTTCTGACAGGCGGTTGTCATGCTGGGAAACCTTCTCCTTCACCTCCTTTAAGTCTTTCCCGAAGTTTGCGTGAAGGTCCTTTATGAGGAACATCTGCTCTTCCTGGCGGTCTTCCAATCGACGGGCCTGTTCCTCCTGTCGGCGGGACTGTTCCTCCTTATCGCGCTGGAGCTGTTCTTCCAGCCGACGAGCCTGTTCCTCCTGTCGGCGAGCCTGTTCCTCCTATCGGCGAGCCTGTTCCTGCAGCATCATCATCAGAGCAGCAAAATCTGGTACTGATGATGCTGGAGCAGCTGTAGATGGGCCGGCCTCTGTGGTCGGTAGCTGGCCCTCCGACCTCTGTGGTGGTGTTCCACCGAATCGCCTCTGGTCCGTCTCCTGCTGGCGTTGACTCCGAGTACGGATACCCTCAGTGTCGTCCTTGGGTAAAATCGGCATGATTTTAATCCCACTTCTGACACCAATTGTTACGAGCTTGGGGTTCGTTACAATTAAAAACGCCGATTTATTAACCAAAAATAGACACTTTAATTAAGAACACTAATTACAACTTTAACGCAATTACAAAACACAATTGCACTACTGATCACTTCTAAGTCGCACTTGAAGATCGCTTTCGTTGTTCGCATGTATCGCTTATCCAAGACTGTGTCCGCTCGTGGAGCATTCCCGCCTTATATAGGCCTCACATTGTTCTAGAACCTTCTATTGTAGAAACATCTAGAATGTTCGAGTACATTCCGGCCCCAACTGACCAGATGTCGATAGTTCTAGAAAGTTCTATCATCGAAACTTCTAGAAGGTTCTTGACACTAGTTCTTCTACTCGATACTAGATGGCGCTAGTGGTAACAAATATCAATTGTGGCGCGCAACAGTAGTTTTCGAAAATTAATGTTTACGCTCTTTATAATTTATAGCTTCTGCCCGCCAACAGACTGTAGACAGTCAAAATTGGCCTTAATAATGGTACACCCGCGATTAACCAAAAAACTCCTCAGCCTGAGTAGAAATAACCTAAGAATAATAATAGGAACAATTACGGGCCATATTTTTAACATAGGCGCCACATAGCCCTCTTTGCAGGGGCTGCCTTGACGCCGAGGAATCATCAGCCCACGCCATCCTGGAATGCGAGGCCGTGGCTTCTCAACGTGCAGTAATCCTCGGAACAATGAGGTCACTCCGCGAAGCCTGTGAAGCTCCCAGGAAGCTTCTGTGCTTTTGGGCGGAGCTAAGCTGGCTCTGTTAGTCAGAATCCCCACGCACAACGGACCGAATGGGAGTAAAGGGAGTCCCATCATCATCATCATCATCAGCTTCTGCCCGCGACTTCGTACGCCTGAAATTTTTCTGTTCCCCCGACCCACCCCGTCTCGTTGCATCACCGGCCTACTTCGTTTTCGCTTAGCGAAAACTTCTGCCTTTTTTTCTTTTTGGTCAACTCCTAAGGGCTCTAGGGTGATGTTTAACAGCCTTATAGCCTTCCTCAAGAATTGGGCTATCAAATGCAAAAACATTTTTATAAATCCGACTGATACTTCCAGAGATTAGAGCATTCAAACAAACAACTCTTCAGCTTTATTATTAGTATACTATTTTAAAACTATGATATCTCCTAAGATATTCATTGAAATCGAATGATGTCAAGGGCAATTTTGTTCAAAATTAAATCATGTTTATAAAAACACCTTCGCAAATAATGCATTATTTCAGAACAAATTTGATCACCATAAAAAAGGTGAGTAAAAAGTAGTGTGTGGTAAAAAAGTGAGTCAACCTTAAAAGATAGACATATGCTGTCGCGGACTTTTTTGTAGATATTGATGTCCTCTATAAAACTGTACTTGCTTGCACTGTACAGTACATAACATTCATGCGCAGTCCGAGGGGGGGGGGTCGTGGGGGTCATGACCCCCCCCCCCCCCCCCCCCAAATCATTCAAGCTGTCGGGATTCTGAATGATTTACTTGCCTTACTAACTTAAAACTGGACTTAAGTCACGAAAACCCCGATGGGGTGGATGCATATTCAAAAACATTAAGAACATAGGCAGACATGGGCATGGGAACTGCCGACTGAAGTAAATACTTAAACTATGAAATGACAGTCAGTTATTTATGGCGCCTAAAAAAGTTTTGTCTTTACAAAAACCTATTATAAAATATAGAATCTAGGATGCAAGAGCGAGCGAAGCAAACTCGGGGGGCATCCAGCTCCGCAGCTCGTACGGAAGGTTCGAAAGGCTTAGGTTAAGACTAGATTCCAAAACCTAAAGTGCTGTAAATCGAGTTTAAGCTTTTCGTCATAATCCGATAAAGTAAGTTCTCTTTTTGTATGATGGTTAAAAGAAAACAAAAACTATTCAACTTGGGGTTGTAATTCCTAGTCCTTTTGGAAAGATCGAAAGAAAATCGAACCTATCCGAGAGTGTGCAAAATTTTCGAGCTCGCTTCGCTCGCTCTTGCATTTTACATTCTAGTAGTTGCTTGTATTTTTTAAATATAAAACAAAACCTATCCATACAGATGCGGGTTGTTAAAATTTTCGAGTTCGCTGCGCTCGCTCACCGCCAACCGGGCATAGATCTAGACTCCAGGCAGCTTCTGAGAAATTTCTGGAAAAACCCAATAACACTTTACCCGACCCTTTCAAAATATTCTATAGCCTATGTTCATCAGGGATAATGTAGGATTCTAATGGTGAAAGAATTTTTCAAATCGGTTCAGAAGTTTCGGAGCCTATTCAATTCAAACAAACAAACAAACAAATCTTTCCTCTCTATAATATTAGTGTAGAAAAACGGTTCCGGCTGGAGTAACGTTACCGCAGCCAGATCTTTTGTTTTCTAACAGCTATCTTGAAATAAAAGTTATCTAAATAATTTGATATCAATTTGAAATAAATGTTACAACTTAATTTGTATTTGTATTTGGAAACTCGGTTAATCGGTCGTCAAATAACTCAGCTGCGCGCCGTGGCCGGAACAAATTAAATTTTCATCATAACTTCTTAATTACGCATAGGATACTAATGAAACTTCAGTACCATTTATAGACAGTAATTACCTATATAATAACGTTTCAAGTTGGTCTTTGGAGCGCTTATTGGAAGTGCTAGGACCTATTAAAGCATATTTCTATTTACTAAAATAACTTCAAAACGGTACATTATTGTGGATTATTTTATTGCGTAACAAATTATAACTAACTAGGTGTGCCCTGCGGTTTCACCCGCGTTAATTTGAGGAAAAAACCTACTAAAATATATTCCACCAGCTTCCGCCCGCGGCTTCGCCCGCGAGGTGTGTCGATAAAAACTATCCTATGTCCTTCCCCGGGATGCAATCTATCTCTCTGCCAAATTTTATCGAAATCCGATCAGTGGTTTAGGCGTGAAAAGGTAACATACAGACAGACAGACAGAGTTACTTTCGAATTTATAATATTAGTATGGATTAGCCAGATATCATGTACAAAAATTATAATCATCTGTTAAGTCAATTCCGAGATACAGCAATCGTGCAAACGTTACCGCAGCAGGATTTTAAATATCTTCGCAACCTTACCAAATACAAATTATGTTGTAACATTTATTTCAAATTGATATCTAATGCATAACTATTTAGATGCATATTTCGCCGGGTTCATTCAAAAACCCACTAACTCGGTGATTTTGGGATATTGAGTTAAATATACCCACCGATTCAAAATTTTATTCTCTTTCTACTGGTATAACACTAAGCTGTGCGATGCTTTGTTTCGGAGATACTGAATGGTGAAACCAACTATCTAACCATACCGATTATACGAAAAACAAATATACCTTGTTAATCAACAAAATTATGTTTTTTATCGAAGTCAAACAAGATACTTAAATTTAATCAGTTTTCAAAAAACCTGCAAAATATACGGAATTTTCGGAAATAAAAAAGATCACGTCCAATTATATGGTTTTAGTACTTAGAAACAGCAGGAAATAGCGTTAATATTCAATGGTAATAGCGGTTACTAAAGGATAATAGCTATTACCTGTTGATTATTTATTAATCACAAAATCAAAAATTCGTTGTTAATAAATAGGTTTAGTAGGTTTTACTTGTATAATTTTGATCATAATCCCAACAAAATATCGAGAAGTAGAACCGATTAACCGCGGGTAGTTGGATTAAATTCTGCAGTTTCCGACCGCGCATGCGTCAAAGTCATTGTAGCTCTCGCGCCGACGACATCTCGATTCATTTTGTGGAGGCGAAAAATTCAGTTCCAAGTGATAGTAAGGGGTTTGTGGTGTTCGCGTGTTCGTGCGAGACATGGGTTCGTGCCAGATCGAATATCGGTACATCGAGGTGCTGAAGTGTCTGTACGAAAACGCCTCTATGTCAGTCCTACTCCAGGATCAGACCTCGAAAACTATCCTTCTGCAGCGATTTGTGAGACAGGGCGACGTTGTCTCTCCGAAACTGTTCACCATTGCACTGGAGGATGTCTTCAAGGTTCTGGACTGGAAAGGGGCTGGCATTAACATTAATGGCGAGTACATAACTCACCGTCGGTTTGCTGACGATATCGTAGTCATAGTTGAGACTATGGAGGACCTCAGTACAATGCTCGATGACCTCAGTAGAGCCTCCGAAAGAGTGGGTCTTAAGATGAACATGGACAAAACGAAGGTCATGGCAAATGCCCATGTAACACCCACTCTCATAAAGATCGGAGACGCTACACTCGAAATCGTGGACGACTGTTTACCTAGGACAAACTGTCCAGTTATGTAGGTCCAACTTCGAAAAAGAGGTCAATCGTCGAATCCGACTCTACAGGGCAGCGTTCGGGAAGCTACGCAATATCTTCTCGTCCCCCATACCTCAGTGTCTCAAGACGAAAGTCTTTGACCAGTGCGTGTTGCCAGTGATGACATATGGCACTGAAACGTGATCGCTCACAATGGGCCTTATTAGAAGGCTAAAAGTTACCCAAAGGGCAATGGAGATGGCTATGCTTGGAGTTTCCTTGCGTGATCGAATCAGAAATGAGGAGATTCGCAGGAGAACTAAGGTAACCGACATAACCCGAAAAATTGCCAAACTTAAGTGGCAGTGGGCAGGGCACATTGCTCGCAGAACAGATGGCCGATGGGGTCGAAAGGTTCTGAAGTGGCGACCGCGTACCGGAAGACGTAGCGTTGGAAGGCCTCCCACAAGGTGAACCGACGACCTGGTGAAGGCCGCAGGAACCCATTGGATGCGAGAAGCACAGTACCGGTCGAAGTGGAGGTGCTTCGGGGAGGCCTATGTCCAGCAGTGGACGTCTTTCAGCTGAAATGATGATGATGGTGATGACTTGCAGGAAATGATTCGGGTGGATTGAAGAAAGTAACTACGAAAGCCCCAAAAAGCTATCTAGAAGATCAGCTCATTACATTGGAGGTCTTCTGATGAAGAATAATCTTTTTATAAGTGTTCCATGCCTTTGCATTCGTTTTTCTTATATATATTTATTTTTCAACTCAGGTGTGTTTTTAATCAAACTAAGTATTTCCAATTTATTAATCCATCTTTAACGCTCAGATAGTTTTCATGATGATAATATGTCACTCAGGCTGGCTGGACAAATCTTCAAAATAACTCGCATTTAACTAGGTCAATAGGGCATTTTATGTGACGGCTAAACACCCTTATTTCAGAATTTGTGACGCAACAGAATCTTAGATAATCGATCGAAAACGTGTCCAGCCATCTTGAAAAACCACTTTTCGCTGGTCTCTCAATCTCGGTAACGGAAGTGATTTGACGACATTTTGCTTATCAACGGGCGTCACATACATTTGTGACAGGCATCGAGCTAAAAGTTTTGTGATACGTTCAGCGGTTTAGCAGAAAAATGCAAAAATCTGTGTCCAGCCATCTTGATTTTACGTATAAAACTTTTGGCTGGCACTTCCGAATCTCAATAACGGGAGCGTTTTCGAACTAACATTTAGTGACGCAATTTGTGACAGTAATAACGTTTGATTTATGGCGTCACATGTAAGGGTTTACGAGAAATCAATAAAAACTTAATGTCCAGCCAGCCTGAGCTCAAGCTGGCTGGACACATGTATCTCCGCTGCGTGATGGTCTACGGCCTTCGAAATATGTTCAAATTTTTGTGACGGGGACGATAATGATTTACTGAATTTGTGACAGAGAAACTTTGAGTAGTTTCAAAGATATTGATCATTTAAATCTTCCCATACAAACACTGCAGTAGGGTTACCAATAATGTAGGTTTTATGTAGGACTAAGATATTTTAAGGTGTTTTCTTTAATGGATGAAAATCCGTGTTTTGGTGATATTAATACGAACAACTGTAGGTATTTAAGGAGGAAGCGCTAAAGTAGCCCGCGAAATTCAAATTTTCTTAGGTTTTTGCAATTTGCTGGTCAGTATGTTGATTAAAATATGATTCGCGGTCGTAACAAATATGTATTTACAGAATTATAATCATTACAATCAGTAATACAACTTGTTAACTTAGTATAATCCCCAAATGTGAAGATTTCATGAAATAGTCATTCTTGGGGATTACTTGGTCTTAGAGTTGTGTTGATGAATTATAGATTATAATTCTGTAAATACATGTTTGTTACGGCCGCGAATCATATTTTAATCATCGTACAACTTAATACTGACCAGCAAATTGCAGAAAACTTAAAAAAAATTGAATTTCGCGGGTTACCCTGGCGCTTTCGCCTTAAATCGATAGAAGACAAAAGTGTAGAAGTGAGGAAGGGGGGAGGGGTCATTTTTTGATGTTATTGATTATTTACGCGCAGATACCTACTCTTTTTAGTAGGTAAGTATTGGTGTTTTTCATGGTAAGTACATAGGTAGATCAATATCTACACAATTGTCAGGATAACTAATGCTCGAAGGTATTTAAATGAAAAAATTATGTTTGCTGTAAATAAAATCACATTTATTTATTTGTACTTTTTATTGAGTGTTTCAAATGACGAAAATGACGACAATCAACTCCATTTGCGCTTCAGTAACCCCCGCCTTGTACCACAACGTTGTTTTTACCGCCGCCCTAAGTGTTTGAAGCGCAAATGAAGTCGGTGGCAGTGAACGAAAATAAACATGGAAGCATTCCTAGCTCTAAAAAATGACCCAACACAAATTGCGCCGCGGTGGGCGGGGCTTACCGATTGCGCCGCTCACGCTTTTAGTTCGTCCGCAACAGCGGCGGTCGATTATTATTGCGTGAAAGGTATTTAAAAATGCCTTCTTATGCTGTAAAGTGGTGTATAAATAAATCACATTTGCATAAAAAGAATGCTGGAATTAGTTTTCACGTGTAGGACATCGTTATTTATGATATTTTTAATAAAATGAAATGTTTCACGAAGTCTATGGGGATGATGTTATGCCAACCAAACAATTTACTTTTCTACCTGACAATAATGACAAATTTTATTATAAAGACACAACATTTTTTTTTCTATGAGGACGGCATTATGTAAAATATACTAAGCTATTGTAGGTAGATACATAAAAGTTCCTTTAATAGCATGGAGAAAATAGATAATTATCGTTGCTGTATTCAAAAAAATATTTCAAGAACGAAGTTCTTTAAGGCGGCTTGCGGTAGGAGTTGACGAAAGTGTGCATTTGGTCAAAATTAAAAGGCAAAAACTTAATAAATTAATCATATTTCGCGGGACATTGAGTTCATTGGATTGTAAAAAGTAAAAAAAAAAAAAAATACAAAAAAAAACATTGTACAGAGGCCAGTACATCAAGCTACCCCAATCTGTCAAATTTCTTTGATAGATTTCAACTTTATTGCAAAATGATAAGGTTCATATTCAATTCGGAAAATTTGACAGATTGGGGTAGCTCGATGTGCTGGCCTCTGTACACACGGCTACACATCGAGCCATACATTTTCAGTTTTAGCTGACCTCGCATTGTATAGGTTTTTCTTACAACCAGAAGTCAGCTTATACTGGTTTTGTATAGCTTAATGTGTAGCCGTGTGTACAATAATATTGTTTTATTATTGACTTGGTCCGGTGCATTTATTGCATAACATCGTCCACGTCGCTATGACTCAGCTGTCAAAGCAGACATTGCAGCACACGCGCGAACCAATCCCAGCTTTCGTTCTGAATTTAAACCAATCACCAAGCATGTCTTCTTGCAGCCTCGGATGTGATTCGTATTTTGAATCATACGTCATTATGGTTTGAAGTTGGTCAAGTAGTGCCACTTTTTGTGTGGAATTTGTTCTGAATAAGGCTTCCATGTTTATTTTCGTTCACTGGTCGGTGGTCGTCATTTTAATCAAATATATAAACGGTGACAGCGAGCGCGGTACGGTCCGCACAATTTTATTTTTTGTAATTTTGTCTATGGGAGTATCGCTATCATTCTATTTTGAAACTGGTAACAACGCTCAGAACAATAACTAAAGCATAGAAGGCGCTTTACGACATTAGAAGTGTACGCTGTCTTAGACAAAAGAGTATTAGCTAGTGATGTGACTATGCATAAAATAAATAACGATATCGACTTCTTATTTTATGGTATCGCTCCATCTCCACGACAATAAATCTAAATATGCTAAATGAAATGAAGAACTCACTATCTGATCAACTTATTTAAATAGAAACACAGGATAATTATTAACAAATTGTAATTGCCAACAAAACACTTAAATAATTTTAAAAGAGCGATTGGCCCCGGAACGAGTAACAAAAAAAACTTTTTAACAAAAAGTTAAACCGCCGAAAAACTGAAAAGCAAAAAATAAGACTTATACCTTATTTATTTAACCTTAATAATCAAGTTCTTAAACTGATGTACAGTATACCTAAGTAATTTTAAGTCGGCAATAAAGTGATTTAGTGATCTTTGTTCATTCATTGATTGTTTGGCGCCGGCTCAAAATTACTTAGTATATATTTTACATCAGTTTAACCTTTTCACCGCTTGGCTCATCTTGGCTAAATATAAATGCCGTGCCACTGGCGCGCGCGGCGACAAATCGATAAAATAATACCTACAATAAATAAGGAGGAGCAAGCGTTGTATCTGACCTCTACAACCCAGTTACTGGGTAATACGATACCCATTTGTAAGTCTGGTTGTCAGACTTTCGGGCTTCTGACTACCCGTAACGACTGTCAAAGATCCACGAATCAATCCGGGACCAAAGGCTTAACGTGCTTTCCGAGACACGGAGGATTCTCGATATGTAAAGATGGTCACCCATCCACAGACCAACCGCGGCAAGCGTAGCTTAACCTGATCGATCGACCTGTGCGGCTGTTCTTATTTAGCCACGGGCCCCACTAATTAAAAAAAATACGCGTCGAATTTAGAACCTCCTTCGTTTTTTCATCGCTGAAATGTTCGGAACAAATACGATGTTGTTTTTTCCATTCCCAGTTGTTACGTGCTATTGATATGAGGTAAAATGGATCAACGCTATTGATCCATTTTACCTCGTATCAATATCGAAGAGAAATCTGAAAATTACAAAAGAAATCATAGCCACACAAGAGTTTTAAATTATTATACCATGAGCCACACGGATTTTTGACAACTGTCATTTCATTACTCATACGTACGATTCGCTGGCAAGAACGTAGGTATTTAGGTATTTATTTCACTCTTAAATATTTAATCCTTCCCAAAACAACGTGTAAAAAAGTATAATGCAATAATTTAGATGACGCTAGTTCTATCGGTGTTCTATCGATAGTTTTAGCAAGCACTATTGCTAGCATTATACGAAAAAATGCGATGAACAAAGTCATAGACAAAAAACTGAGACGTTAAGTAGCTTTTAAACTTAGTATCATAAAGGTAGCCAAGGTAACCAAATTGACGTTTGCTTTGTGACGTTTTGCATTTTGAGCAACCTACATGTGTCTCTTTCTAATGCTGTTATGAGTGTATAAGAAAACAGAGACGACTATATTAGTTTAATTTAGCTTCCTTCTATGCTTTAGTTATTCTTCTGAGTAACAACGATAAAACATTGTTCTTAAGAACGATGTTTTCTCAGCGCCATCTATGAAAATCAAATACAAAGCAGGCGTGGCTGCTACCGGCCGATTAGTCGATTAAAAGAAATCCTTTATTTATGTAAAAATTATGGTCACCTCACAATATTAATGGATGTTTGTATGGGAAAACTTAAATGATCAATATCTTTGAAACTACTCAAAGTTTCTCCATCACAAATTCAGTAAATCATTATCGTCCCCGTCACAAAAATTTGAACATATCTCGAAGGCCGCAGATCATCACGCAGCGGAGATACATGTGTCCAGCCAGCTTGAGCTCAGGCTGGCTAGACATTAAGTTTTTATTGATTTCTCGTAAACCCTTACATGTGACGCCATAAATCAAACGTTATTACTGTCACAAATTGCGTCACTAAATGTTAGTTCGAAAACGCTCCCGTTATTGAGATTCGGAAGTGCCAGCCAAAAGTTTTATACGTAAAATCAAGATGGCACAGATTTTTGCATTTTTCTACTAAACTGCTGTACGTATCACAAAACTTTTAGCTCGATGCCTGTCTCAAATGTATGTGACGCCCGTTGATAAGCAAAATGTCGTCAAAATCACTTCCGTTACCGAGATTGAGAGACCAGCGAAAAGTGGTTTTTCAAGATGGCTGGACACGTTTTCGATCGATTATCTAAGATTCTGTTGCGTCACAAATTCTGAAATAAGGGTGTTTAGCCGTCACATAAAATGCCCTATTGACCTAGTTAAATGCGAGTTATTTTGAAGATTTGTCCAGCCAGCCTGAGTGACATATGAAAATGCTTTATTAAGGGACACAGCATAGGTTAGTACAAAATTTAAAGAAATATCGGGAAGTAAAAGAAACTAAATTTTTTCAATTAGTTGGTTTTTGAATTAACCTGATGATTTACTTAAAATTAATGATTAATTTTTGACAATTTGTTTCAATATACTTTACAATATTAGGTAGTCAGTAAAACACAAAATTCTGAAACCCAGGGATTTTTACGATCAATACAAAAGTGCATTACATATAAGCCAACATTTGAAAGTCAGTAAATATACTTACATCCGATTCTATAATCAGAAACCTAAATTTGTTGAAAGCAGGATTTTTTCGATACAAAAGTGCATTCCATTTTAGCCAACATCTCAAGTTTAGGTGATTAAGCATCTGAATATCCAATCTCTGGTTATAACTTACAGCAATCAATGAAAAATGTTTTTTTCTCTAACATGCTTGGAAATTTGAGCATTGTTTTGACAACTTTCTTCGAGATAAATCAAAATTGCTGTACTGGTCAAATACATGAGAGCAGCGGCCGGCAAAAGTTGTATGAAAATCCATATCTGTTGTGGTTTAACAGCCGAATAAAACTCATATCTGTCGTGTAATTAAAAAAAATGCAACAATCTTTTACTCCAAAACATGGCAACCAAGGAGGTGACCTATCAAAGGTTTTATTTAAATTTCGAACTGGCTTTCAAATAGTAAGGTGTTTATTGAAACAAAAACTGACGAGGTCACAGTCACTTTTAAAGTCTGGACCACAGAGTACTTTTTGATAGAGGTCCAGACATATTCTTGGTCAGATGAGAAGGCCATGTAGATTGGTGTGGTGACTGAAATGGTCTTATGAGGAAAGAACCACACAGATTGAGTGCAGCTGTCCATTATCCAGTCAGTGCACGCATTTGCCAAAAAGCGTGCACTGACTGCAGCTAAATTTAAAACTTGAGAAGCTCAACAATTCGACGAACAATACAAAAGACATTTTGGTTGGCCACATAAGTAAGTAGATATCTAACCATTACTGTTCGATATACCAGCCCTCTGTGCCCCAAAACATGCAGCCAAAGTGACCTCTGCGCTGCCTCCGATAACGCCGTAGAAGTGGCGAAGTTACGGGCCAACAAAATTTTTATAACTATCGCGTGCCAGCGACACGAAGAAGAGGAACTGTTCGATATACCTTACCTAATCTATAATGAGGTTATACAGAACATCAACCGAAAATGTTTATGCAGCGATAATAAATATAACAAAAAAAAATCCTTACCTAAGTGATTACTTTCAAGCTGTAGTAATAGATTGTAAAAAGGTTACTTTCATGCTGCATCTATAACTGCAGAGTATCTGTAAGATTATAAACTCCTTTTGCTACTGAATAGAATACACAAAAGCTCAAGATTTCAAACAATATCGGGATTGTTTTGACAGTTGTCTCCTCAAAACGACCTTCAAAACATGTGTTAACTACGGCCGCCTTCCGAATTGGCTAATATCGCTCACAGCACTCAAATCGTCTCACTGTCTCACATGCGTTCCATAATGGATATCACGATTATGACAGCTGAGAGCTGTCAACAATTCGGAACACTCGTTAGCGCGCTCACAGTGCTTACTCGGTGTCAAAAAGATATTACAGCAGTATTTCTTCATAAAAACACCACACGTTTCTTCCTTTTCTTTGTTTAGGTGGCGACTGTCAGCCAGAAGCACAATTTCGAAAATGCCACGTTATTAAAAAGATATGATGCAGCTCAAAACAAAACACACACTGACACATCCTCATCCACACACACGCACACTGTCATTTTTGACAGCGCTCACGGTGATATTAGTACGAGGCATGGTCGGCGTTATCGCAAGATGGCGCATGCGATAACGACATCTATGACGATTCACGGGACATCGTTATCGCGCTCACGCCCGCGCCAATTCGGTACGGGTTTTAGCACGCTCAAATCGATTATTTCCTCAATTCGGAACGCGCCCTACGTAGTATCTCTAAGTAGTCTGTGGTGTTAACTGTTAAGATTCTGTGTTGCCAGTAGTGATTGAAGATTTAGAACGCTGGGATGTCTGAAAAGGAACGCAAAAATATATATAAAAAAAAAAAACAATATGAATCAATTTTTGTAGTAAGTTATGTTAGTTTGTCAGTATCATGAAGGCGGCAAACGTCACATCTTATATTATTACTTTTGCAGATCATGTATCATTATCGCTCACAAAGTATACATAAATAAATATGTACCAGTTTGTTTAAAAAAAATTGCTTGATGGCAGCCTCAGTAATAATTATTTAAAAAAAAAAACTCCTTACTTATACCTTCCAGAAAATTTCATTTTGTGTAGGCTCATTTTCATACCCAGTGAACGAAAATACGTTCACTGCATATACCTCCTTGAAAATTGATGCCGTCACTGGCGTGCATGGGCTGTTAAAGTGTCTGTATTTCATTTATTTCGGTTTTCCGTTTTAGTTAATTTAAGTTTTCTGAAGACACTTTCTACAGATGCGGCGTCCTCGCTAGAGGCCATAGAGTGCTTTTTGATAGACTGAGATGAAGTAGTACTTTTAGTACCAGTTAAACAAAAAGGAACGAAGAGAACGCATAAAAGATGGGAACGCATGACCTTAAAATAGAACGCAAAATGTTCAAAAAGGAACGATTTGGCAACACTTTAAGACTACTTCATTAGACTTTTTGATTAGATCACAGACTTGGCTTGGGGTGCGTTCCTAATTAGGAAAATAATCATTGAGATAGAAGCATGGAGATGCCCTATTCTTCATAACTATCATATCGACACCTGTCAAAAAGCGTTCCGTTTCTTTTTAATTAACCAAGAGCTGCATATGAAAAGAGAGACATCTAAATGTTTGTCAAGTACTAAAGGAGATGTCAGCTTTTTGTACGGTTTTTTATTCCGACAAAAATCTAACCAGAATCAAACTACATCCAAATAAAAGTTACAAAAATATGGAACTTGAAACCACCAAAATTATATTTTTAAACGCCTCCATTTCGGAGAAAAAATACAAACTATTTAATTATTTTATTTGTTGATGGCAGCCCAAATTAAACCTGCCACACCTTGACAATGCCTTCTATTCTATTTTTCTTTATGGCAATGGTGCCGATGTCGACAATTCTGCCAATGTCAGATGTGAAATGAGTTGACATATATGGATTCTATTCATCTGTCAAATATGACAGTGTGACACAGGTTGCGTTCAGAATTGGGAACAATCGATGTAATCGATTTGAGCGTGCTTAAACCCGGGGTCTAGAAATCTAATGGATGATTTCAAAATTGCAGGATCTATTTTAAACCATTTCCATCCCGTTTTGACTGACCGTCCTGATTTCCAAACTATACCTACTGGAAAGAGCTAATCAGAAAATGAACATTATTTAGTTAGATGACCATGTGATTGGGCATCAGCTTAAGGTGCCAGTTTTGTCCAGATAAATGCTCAAATACCACAGTTCAGTTCCCCACCAAGGAAATGCCAGATTCAGTTTTATTTAGATTAGGAAAGGCTCGCTCTTATTATTATGGGGAACATATTATTTGGCCGAACGGTACCTACTTTTACTGACAGTAAGTCAAGGTTTACAACTAAATATTCCAGGCATTTCTTCATCACATGAGACAGCTTTGATCAGAGGATGAATAAAGTCACCCATTACAGTAGGTAATAGTGTATTACACACATATATTTTTGCATAATTGGGAAAAGGACTGTAGGAAGCTGTGCATCTTGGATGGGCTCCGCATCAAAACAATGTAACTCCACCTGCTCAGTGTCTAGACAATGTTTTAATAAGAAAAGACCATTGAAAACGAAGAAAATCAATAAAAGAAATACGTACCAACATTTATAACCAAAACCAATGATTTCAAAAGTATGTCAATGACCAAAACCAAAATAATAGTTTTATTTCATAAACAAAACTGTAACATTTGCATTCAATTAGCTATAGCCATTGATGTATGAAAATCAATGCTTATAGCATATTAATTCATTTTTAAATAGGGTATTAATTATTGTTGAAAAGTTTTTGATCATCTTCCAATCACAATATTTCAAGGTCGCAACGATGACCAACCGTTATTTCTTGTGTTTTTGTTTAGTGTCGACTACGACTATGTTAGTAGGTACCTACTAAAATAGTCGTATGTTTTACTAACAATCTCGTTTGAGTCTTAGTTACTCCATTAAAGAAAAATTCTATTCTATTCTTTAAGTAAATAAATAATCTGATTTGGTAATGACATGTAAGTGTAGTCTGTGGTAATGACACTAATGACAGTAATCGCAGTACATTGTGTCAATTTTGACAAGTTTCTTATTTTTTCGGGTGCATTCACTTTAGTATCCCAGATATTTTGAAAGGTTCGTTCGTTTTAGGACTAAATTCACATTAAAATAAAAACGATTTTTCTCAAAATTGGAGGTGTTTTAAATGTATGATATAGTTAGAACAACTAGTTTTTGGGATGTCTATCCAAATATGTATATTTAACTTATCCTGGTTAGAAATAATGGATAATAAAAAACCATTTTTGGACATGTCCTTTGGCAACACGTTTGTGTGACGTCAATATCATGTCTATGCGTGACGGGCCGCCATGTTGAGTGCCGAGTTTTATGAATGGTTTTGTGGTAGATGTGCTGTCAAACGGTTGATTGCTCAAAATGTTTTTGTTGTTTTCGAGAGAAATACGTCTAGAAACTAGGTATTTTGGTGTCAATTAATAGGAAAATCATGCCCTCGTGTTGTATAAAACAGTGTGGTGTGAGAAAAAACAAAAAGAACACTACGGAAGGCGGCCATCTTTAGTGCCCGATTTGTGTAGGTATACACGCTAATTTTGTAGGTATGCTCAGTCGTCGTTTTGTAGGTATGGACATCGTTATCGCGCTCACGTTAATTCGGTACCACACTCAAATCGATTATATTTCCAATAAGGAACGCATCCATAGTGACCATACTATTAAATTCGAAAGTAACTCCAGGTTCACTGACCTGTATTCTTAGAGCATTAGGCTAAATGCTCTAAGCCTGTAAAGCTTGTTTAATAATAGAGGTCAGTGTCCAGGTTACATCTCCAGTAGTCTGTGAGTAACTCTGTCTGTCTGTATGTTACCTTTTCACGCCTAAACCACTGAACGGATTTCGATATTTGGAAGAGAGATAGAGGGTTGGATTTTAAAACGAGTCGCCTGAATTTGAGGGTATTGGTGGTGTAGGGGGCTTAAGGGAGTTAGTCTTAATCCCCTCAAAGTAATTTTGGCTGCCGGAGTTGCGTCTAAATATTTTTAAACAATTTCCAAAAAATCTTAATTACTATTGCAATTATCCAAAACGGAACGTAATTATTATGCTTTATAGTACAGTTTTTCAATTGTAATTTTTAGGTTTTATGTGAAAAACTTGAAACGAAACGCAACCCGCCATCTTGGATGGATGATATTGACAGCTAATGTCAAATTTGTTCGTCATAATACAATCGAAGTAATTTATGTAATTCTTAGGTAATTAATAGCAATGTATTACTCGGAGTTGGCACAATCCGACTTCATTGGGTTAGGTTAGATGGCTATGAAAACTTAGGATGCAAGAGCGAGCGAAGCGAGCTCGGGTATTGGGGCAGCCCGACACGGACAGGTTAGGCGGGGCTCCGTCGACTACGACTTATTATTATTGTTATGCTTCATAAAGTTATGCTTAAGAGTGTTATGCTTAAAAATGTATGCTTAATCATTATTAATGCGTAAAAAAATTATGTGGAATATACAATTTTTGTACCTGTTTTTTATTTTTTCTAAGGAAACCAAGTATTTCCGGCGGGTGAAAATGGTGAGGGGGGGATCCGACCCCTCCCCCGCCTTCCCCCCAACCACTCACAACCCCTTAAAATGGCGACGTATTTCGAAATTTTTACCGAGATAGATTGCATCTCGGTGAAGGACATAGGATAGTTTCTATCGCCATACCTTGCGGGCAAAGCCGCGGGCGGAAGCTAGTATGTATTTTAATCCGAAAGTAACTGTCTGTCTGTCTGTTACCTTTTCACGCCTAAACCACTGAACAGATTTCGATAAAAGGCAGAGAGATAGATTGCATCCCGGGGAAGGGTCTGGACATAGGATATTTTATCGACAACCTCGCAGGCGTAGCCGCGGACGGAAGCTAGTACTTATCAATATAAACATATTTTAAGTTTTAAATAAATAGATTTACTTGGCAATCGCAGTCACACTAAACAATCTATTCGACGGTAAAAAGGAAGTATAAGCGACATTTTGGTTAAAAATGAGTTAATATATCGTACCCTTATTGCAATTTAAACCGATTATCTGCACCAAAATTTGATCGAAATATTTTTGAGATACTTGTACCTATTTGAAAGTTTAATGACACTAAAATATAATTTTAATAATGTAGTAATGTCAATTTCAAAGGCTAATAGTTTTTAGAAACAATAAACTATTCAAGTAGTATTTAGTAGGTTAATAATTGAAGAAATCTTACTAACAAAAAAAATGCAGATAATCGGTTTTTGCAATAAGGGTACAATATGCCATTCTACGTAAAATTTTCGCTCTTCATCGTCGTCACAAACCGTTTGGTTTTAATACCGCTGGTACACTGGCGGTAATAAGGACGAATATCGTTGATGCTGGCGTGCAGCAGAGAGTATCGGCAGCTTCACCTCAGTGACATCGATACGGAGCAACACAAGGTGCGCCCAAGCGGAAACATGTAGCGAGCCGAAACGATCAGTCATCCATCATAATGCCTATGGTGATGACGGGAGCGCCAAAAACCTATTTCCCATTCTCTTACATATTTTATTATTAAGTACGTACATTTTTCAGTATAATTTCATTTTATTTGACTAGCTGGGGCTGTTCCTATCATTCGCCTCTGACTTTTGCGGGCTACCTTGACGGACCCATGACAGTACCCGCGCATCCGCCTTTAGCGGGAACCGTCAAGGTACCCTGACATGATGGCTTAGATTACAGAAGGGCTGTTCTCATGAATAAATGAAACAAAAGGTAATATAACTATATGGTAATCTATCAAAAGTTAAAAAGGTTTTCTTCTATTGCTTGCTCTGACTCCCACGCTTCTGCAGATTCTGGATCATGTTTGATTCGCTTCACTTTCTTTGGCGCAGAACCTTCATCATCTATCATTTTGCGTTTCTTTATTTTCTTTTCTCTTATTTCTACAGAGAGTTCTGGCTCTGTCTTCATTGTAACATCACTTTGTACTTGTTGATCAACTTGCTCTGATGTATTTCTTTCCTTCTTGTTTTTCTTTTTCTTTCTCTTTGCAGTTCTTATCATAGCATCTTCAGTGTCCTGCACTTTTAATCGTTCAGCTATTGCTGCAGGTATTTTTAAGGCCTTCTTATAATTTGAGCCAAAAAGTGGATGGCGGCATTTTGTATCAGGTAGTGGTATAAAATTAGTCTGATTGTTCACCATAATATTGTCATCACGGAAATGTGCTTTAGGGATTCTCTTACGTAAATTGATGATTCCATTTAGTGGTACATTCCTGATTTTATATTTGTTTTGCTCCATTACAAGCAGTGGTATAGTGTTTGAATGTTCTTCGGCAGCACTACCTTCATAAGTTTGACCACCAACTTTTATCTTGCATTTTCCATGGATATTTAAGGTTGTATTATCAAAATCTTTAATATTAATCTCTTTTGGACACTTCAAAATCCATATTTCGTCATCTCTGGTAAGATTTGTTTTGTTGTTAAATGTTTGGGGAAGCAGCTTCAAGTTAGGATTTGTTTTGACGAAATGTTTTAATTTGAATGTTTTTTTATTATTCATATTTTCAGAATGACTTTCATGTTCTACATGGCTAAACTCTGTACTTGTACCATCGTCATCATCCTCAAAACAAATTCTGTCTGATATTCGCTGTTTTCGATGCTCTGCTGCTTCTAACTTTTTATTGAAATCTTGCTCTGGTACACTGCCAGCTAGCTCATTAATTATGTTTAAATTGTCATTGCAATTTACTTTTGTGTTTTCTTCTTCAATACTCTTGTTGATGAATGAAATAGTATGAGGAGAATGACTATCATCACATTTTATTGCAGATATTTCATCACAACCACTTTCATCACTTTCTTCTTGTTGTAATGTTGTATTTTCTGTTACAAAGCTGTGTGTATGATTGCCTTTGCTATTTTTGTTCACAACTGTTTCTTCAATGTCCATTTTCTCTTCAATATCTAGATGAAGATTGTCACTATCATAATGTTTTTTAGACTTCTTCTTCTTCTTCTTATTTTTCTTAGGTTTAGTCATTTCTGTATAATTTTCAGTTTCTTCTTTGAGACTAACATTATCATCATTTATTTCACTGCTTGAATTGTTTTCATGACTTTTCAATGGAGTTGTTGATGAATCTATACTTGAAGTGTATTTGCGTTTTTTCTTTTTATGTTTTGTAAAAGATGAAGCTGATGATTCTTCTTGTTTTACTTTCAAGTTTAGGTAAGTCTCATCATAGGAGATAGAGTCTTGTGAATCATTTTGGTCTCCATTAGTTACCAAGTTTTTAATTTTATTTTTCTTCTTGCATGTATCATTGTCACTGTCTGGTTCTATTTTAATTTTTTTCTTCTTTAATCTACTTTTAGTTTCAAAATATGCTTCTTCTTCCTTAATAACTACATTAACTTCTGAACTAACTGACTCAACATTGTGGTTTTTTTTATATTTCTTGCCTTTTGTTTTCTTTCCATCATCAGCAGTAAAATTTTCCTTAGAATTATCATTGATATCATCTGCAGCCCTGAAAAATTAAGTTTGAAATGTAGTCCTGCATTTTTACCCAACGAAAAAACGGAGGAGGTTCTCAATTCGACGTGTATATATTTTTTTTTTATGTATGACCACGCATAAAGTCCGGTTTTGATAATTCTTTTTGTATTGGAAAGGGTATACCCCGATGTTTTTATAAAAAAATTAAACTGCCGAAAAAACTGAAAAGCAAAAAATTATAAACCTTTTTTATTTAACCTAAATGATTAAGTTCTTGAACTGATACCTAAGTAATTTTGAGTCGGCACCAAATAATCAATGAACAAAGATCCCTAAATTAAAAAAAAAAAAATTAACGAATAAAAAACGACTTCTAAAAAACACTACAAAGTGAAAAATAACTTTAATTTCGGAAGTTGGTGTCGTTGGTTCCGCATGTCAAAAAACGAAAATGCAGAATCAATCTTTTTTCATTGCTTGTTTGGCGCCGACTCAAAATTACTTAGGTATCAGTTTAAGAACTTAGTCATTAGGGTTAAATAAAAAAGGTTTATTATTATACTTATCTGTTTGGCAGAACCGGGCCAATTATGAGTCTAGGCAGGTCTAGCCTTGCTAGGTATTCTGTGATCAACTGGATATGTGTTATGGACCAAAAACACACCACTGCGACAGACAGACAACAGAAGTACTTACAGACTGATGGGGGAGGCTTAGGGGTTACATAGCCTCCCCTATCCGTCAGTGCTTCTGTCATCATGTTCATTTTAGGTTATGAATATATAGCAGTAAGGGACAGTAATAAGACATTCAGTGGAAGGGTGGTAATTTTGCCGGTGGAACTTCGTGGAGCATTTCCGACGTTTGGCCCCCAAACTGGAACGGGCTGGGGCCGCTTTCAAGCGGCTCCTGCCCAACATGAGGGGGCCAAACGCCTCCTGCCGGAGGCTTTACGCGAGGGTCGTGCGGTCCATGGCCGTATATGGCGCCCCGGTGTGGGCGCGTTCACTGCGGCTTCGAGCCGCCCACTACCTGAATGCGCCCCAAAAGGTGGTAGCCATACGGCTAATACGGGGGTACCGCACGATCTCGGGCGAGGCGGCAAGCCTCCTTGCCGGACTGCCGCATGGGATCTGGAGGCGATAGTCCTCGCGCGCCTCTATGAGTGGCGCGCGGAGGCACTACGCCGGGGGGAAAACCCGCTTCCGCGGCAAATTGCTGCGGAGCGGACGGACCTCCGGCGCGATCTCATGGCGGCATGGAAAGCGCGACTGTCGCAATCCAGCGCAGGGCACGCCGCGACAGCGGCGGTAAGGCCCCTCTTTGAGGAGTGGCTAGAGAGGCGTCACGGCGTCCTCACCTACCGCCTGACGCAGGTCCTCACCGGACACGGATGTTTCGGGAGGTTCCTGCACATAATCAGGCGGGAGGAAACGCCCGGGTGTCACCATTGCGAGGATCGCCCAGAGGACACGGTGGAGCATACGGTGGAGGTCTGTCCCGCTTGGGCAGAGCACCGCCGTGTCCTCGTAGAGGCGATCGGCAGCGGCGGCGACCTCTCGCGCCAGGCCCTGGTCCAAGCCATGGTCCGAGGCAAGAGGGAGTGGGAGGCAGTCACCTCCTTCTGAGAAGCAGTCATGCTAGCGAAGGAGGTGGCGGGATGGGCGAGGGAGAGAGCGGAGAGAGCCGCCCGTCCCAGCCGCCGCGGTAGACGCCCCGGGCGTCGGGAGCCGCGTGTTGACTCCCGGCCACCGTAGGCACGGGCCTGCGGACGGCGAGTAATGGGTAGCTCGCCGTCCGATCAGGACCAGGCCCGTGCTGGACGGCGCGTATGTGTCCCACGCGCGCCTCAAAGAGATGTCAGCATCAATGGAGGGGCCCGTCAGGGCCGAAGGCTGCCGGGGCAGCGGGATTGTCCGAAAGGGTTACCGCTGCCTTGGAACATAAAGGGCTAAGGAAGGAACATGGATGGGTTTTAGTCAGTAAGAGTCTGACACTCCCTTCCGCTCCACCCAGAGCGGGAGGGGTCATTTGATGATTTCCCATCCTTAAAAAAAAAAAAAATGGTGGTAATTTTAATATTGATCATTGGTCACCGTAATTCAATGATCCTCATTAACACTAGAGTACACGCGTGGCCTACTATAGTAGACCATGGTAACATATTTGATTGCAACTTTTTTATTTCGCGCTCTAACACGTTGTGCCTCAAGCTATTCCTCATTAAGACAATTACGCGTAAGGTCATTGAGACGTGCGACACCGGCACGTACGGGTGGGTCCACAATTTAGCGCCAAAACCGCAGGACTACCATTGTAGTCCGCGCGAGCACTGGCGTAACAAAAAAATGTAAGTGATTTTGACATTAATTAATGGAGTAATGTAGAAAATATAAAATGTTTCAAATTTTGTGGTTTTTGTTTTAGGTATAGATTAGGTTTCAGTACGTATATTGCAATTTTGCTTATGTTTTCGCAGATTTATCATCATGAACGACGCACAAGTTGAGAACTTTCTATTGGAAGTTCAGGAAGATCCTGAAGATGACATCATTGAAAGCGACGAGGGTGAAATAAATCCCTTGCCTGATTTTCATGCTTTGGTTGAAGAGTCTTCTCATCAAAGTAACGTGCAAAGTAACAGTGAAGAAACCGAAAGAAACCGTGAGTCCGGAAGAAACGGATGGTTTTACCTCAGAAGATGAAGTGCCATTGTCCAATTTGAGAAGTTTTTTACGGAGCGGCGTTTATGTAACAAGAAGCGGTACTGTTTGGAATAAAGAAGTGCCAACATCAACTCGTTCCAGACCTCAAAATATCCGTACAAGGAAGAGTTGGCCGATGCGCACTTTGCTCAAGAGTACGCAACCGATCGACAAAAAAGTGGTGTAAATCCTGTAATAAATGCATTTGCCCTGATCATCAAGCTGTCGTATGTCCTCAGTGTTACGAATACTAGAAATAAGAAGTCTAAAACTTAGTTTTTTAAGTTTTGGAAACAAATTCCTCAAGAGTGTCATATTTTTGTAAAATTTCTTAAGTTTTTGATTTGTTAATTATTTCCTAGTTTAAAAAGAAAATTAATGCTGAAAGTATGTTCCTATCATAAGATTAATAAATAAAGAACTGATATCAAATACCATTTCATTCATGAAGTATGTAAACAAAAAATAAAAATATTTTATAAAGGCCTACTATAGTCGTACACTCGTGTAAAAAAAACAGGCGCGTGTACTGTAGTGTTAAAGACCCCTGTCGATTGATGATAGCCAATGACCCGATAATGTTTTAACAATGTAATTGGTTATATTCTTAGTTTTGGCAAGCAAGTTCCAAAACTGAAGAATGCACAAGATAACAGAAAGTTTCCTTTGAGTAAAATATTGGCTAACAATTATATTTTTCTCGAGTAATAGCCAAAGGCGAAGAGTTCCCGAGGTTTCCTACAGCCTTACGACAGTATACAGCTTTTATGACAGCAATAAAGTACGTCTATCAATTTATCTTAAAGTTCTTCATTTTACATTGAAGTACTGAATGATATAAAAGTGAAGAAATAATAATAAACTAACAACGAATAAGATACATCATGAAATACCGTCTATTGGTTGTTCAAACAGATTAATACTCACATTGAGATGCTATTGATGCTATCACTTGAAGTATCAGTCCAAGCAAAACTATTTTCAGAAGAAGATTCCATTAAATGTAAACGCGCTTCTACTGTAAGGCCAAATTATTTTACTTCACTCTTTATTTTCTTTCATGTTTTGCTAAAACATAACCTGAAATAATAAATAACCTCAATTCTAACATTTCTATCTAACCTCAACTTTTTTTTTAAATCTTTGTTCATGACCATGGCATGGAATCGTGGATTTGGATACATGTCCTTCAGTCGTCGTAACCTCAACCACAGATAACCCTCAACGCCATAGATACAAAAGTAGTACTGTGCCTCAACTTTATACCATGTGGTATAAAAATTACATTATCTTTGCCTCAACGTTATTTTTTTTTATTCTCCCAAAGGGCAGGCTATTGTCTTTCGACCATACCGCCTCGTCTTCCGTGTAGAATTTCTTACGTGATAAGTTTAAAAACTATAATGTCTTTCTTTTACATAATTATTTCTAGCACTTTGCCCGCGACTTCGTCCGCGTAGCTTTCGTACTTTCCTCCAAAAAATTTAACATCCTTTCCACCTCCCCTTGATAGGTAGTTTTCGAAAATTAATGTTTACGATCTTTATTATTTATAGCTTCTGCCCGCCAACAGACTGTAGACAGTCAAAATTGGCTTTACCAATTGCAATGGTACGCCCGCGTTTAACCAAAAAACTTCTCAGTCTGAGTAGAAATAACCTTACAATAATAATAGGAACAATTACGGGCAAACATCTTTTTCAGATAGGCGCCACAGACAGCCAGCCGCCATTGCAGGGGCTGCCTTGACGCCGAGGAATCAGCCGCCCACGTCATCCTGGAATGCGAGGCCGTGGCTTCGCAACGTGCAGAAATCCTCGGAACAATGAGGTCATTCCGCGAAGCCTGTGAAGCTCCCAGGAAGCTTCTGTGCTTTTGCGCGGAGCTAAGCTGGCTCTGTTAGCTAAAATCCCCACGCACAACGGACCGAATGGGAGTCTAAGTGCGGAAAATGTAGTCCCATCATCATCATCAGCTTCTGCCTTTTTGAAAAGTTGTTTGTTCCCCCGACCCACCCCGTCGCATCGTATCACCTGCCTGCGCTATTATACTCGTGCTTCGTCCTCAAGATTAGTAAGAGAGATATTTATTGAACACAATGTAGTAACGCTTAGGTGTTACCACTTCAGCACTATAGTTTAGAGGGTATTCGTTATACCCATTATGACAACACATTTTATTACCCTAATGATCCCTGCCTGCATGGAAATCCAGTCGGTAGAGCTTTTGCATTCCCCCGATTTTGCATTTCCATGTAGGTATGCATTTTCGTTTTGACAAATAGTCTGATTGCTACCCTCTCTTCACAGATCAGGAAGCAACGACAAACCCTGACGAGCATGTAGACACCATCATTGTAAATCCGCCAGTGGTGGATGATGATGTATCACCAATGATCGCCGTGTCTGCCCCGGCAGAAGATGTGATCATTCCAAAGGACCACGAAGACTGCAATACTGAAATCTTGGACATTTTAGGAGCATATCCGTCAATAACGGTTGAATACGGCCCGGATATAAACAAGGATGTTTCATCCAGATTTTCTCATATCGCAACTTCCAGTCTGGACAAAGATGTTCGTAAAGGTCTTGTCAGTAAGTTTTTAGTGCCAGGAAACTGCACTACGATAGCTGCATCACTCTTGAATGCAGAAATTAAAGCCGCCACAACCGAACAAGTTCATAAAAGAGACAAAGCCATAGAATCGAGACAGGCATTTGGCTGCAGGGATTTCATCCTTGGGCAAGATTATATCCGAACAGCTTGATGCCAGGGAGAGAAACCATGTTCTGATAAAAGATCTTATGGATGTTGGTCGAATATTATGTGATATTCAATATTCAGAATCTCAAGCTAGGCGTAATTTTGAACTATATTCACTCAAAAAAGAGTTGAAGGACCAGCTGGATACAACAAAGATCGACAAGTTTCTCTTTGGAAATGATCTCGCTGATACCCTCAAAACAGCGAAGGCCGTCTCAAAATCCAGCTCTGAAATGAAACCAGAAACAACTAAACCTAAAGCTTAGACTTCGGCGAATAAAACATACAACCACAGGCATTTAAACTGGAAGGCGACGATCCCGGCTCGCAGGCAGGTGAGGGGTCCACCGCCGCAGCAACCACCACCTGCTGCTCGGAACGCGCAACCGCACAGGAACTCGTCGCAAGCATTCTCGCAGCGACACAAGCGGAACCGCCCTCAATAGATCCGGTACGTTACGCGGGCAGACTTGCCCACTTTCATAAACAATGGTCGTTATTAACTAAAGACCGTACCGTACTGTCGTGGATAAACGGTTACAAAATTATGTTTAATCAACCCGTACATCAACGTTGTGGACCAACACCAAATAATTTTTCTGACTCTGAGAAGGTTCAGTTAGTGAACATAATTGATGAAATGAAACCAAATGGCGAGATGATATTTATTCTTAATTTTAAAAAATTAAATACTTTTATTAATTCAGAACATTTTACATACGTACTGCGCTGAAACTTGTATCACGAGACTGTTACATCGCAACATTAGATTTAAAAGATGCATATTTTCTTATCAATATTCATCCCGATTCAAGGAGATACCTTCGGTTCATTACTTGATGAAAAGTTATATGAATTTAACGTCCTACCACTCGGTATACGTACGGCTCCATTCATATTTACGAAGTTGATGAAACCTGTCATCAAGTTGTTACGATCGTGTGGTTTTGTATCATCTATTTATTTAGATAATTTCTTCCTTGCTGGATATACCTACGATGAATGCTTGCAAAACATTGATACCACTCAGATGCTATTACAAGCACTAGGTTTTGTTATTAACGAGGGAAAGAGTAATATAATACCCTCAAGGTCCTGTAAATATTTAGGTTACGTAATAGATACTCATAAATGGGAATTAAGTCTACCCTCCGAGAAAAGAATTCGAATCAAAACAGAGCTACAAGATTTTAAAAGATTAAAACTTTGTAAGATTAGGAAATTCGCTCAGTTAATAGGGTTGTTAGTGTCTGCCTTAGAGTACGGGTGGTTATATACAAAGGAACTTGAACGCTGCAAGTTTCTTAATTTACGAAATGACGATGATTACGAAAGACTCATGACAATACCACAGTCACTCTTACCAGATATAAACATTAAACTGGTGGTCTAAGGCCATAGATCATTCCGTACATAGGATTAGGAACGATACTTACGTGCTAGAAATTTACTCTGACGCCTCAACAACGGGGTGGGGTGCCGCATGTAATGGGCAAACAGCCAGTGGTAGTTGGTCTAACAACGAGGCTACGTTGCATATAAATAACCTTGAGCTCTTAGCAGCCTATTTTGCACTTAAAATATTTGCTGTAAATTATGAGAATTGCCAAATATTACTAAGAATTGACAACACCACTGCTGTGAGCTACATTAACCGCATGGGAGGTATCCAATATCCTCATCTTACCAAAATCACAAAAGATATATGGCATTGTTGTGAAGACCGTAAAATTATCATAATTTGCTTCTTATATTAAATCATCAGAAAATGTTATTGCTCATAGGGAATCCCGACGAACCCATCCAGACACAGAATGGGTACTGTCTCACACAGGTTATCAAAAAATAATAGATCGTTTATTGGTAGTTCCACAAGTTGATTTATTTGCTACTCGCATTAACAAAAAATGTGAAACATATGTCTCTTGGCACAAAGATCCAGGGGCATTTGCGATAGATGCTTTCACCTTAAATTGGTCCAACCATCTGTTCTATGCTTTCCCACCAGTAGCAATAATTCTTAAGGCCTTAAGGAAGGTTATAGCAGATAATGCTGAAGGTATCATGGTTGTTCCCGATTGGCCTACACAACCATGGTATCCATTATTTCAGTAATTACTTATCTCCAATATGATAAAATTAGACTCTAACGATGTCATTATTCCCAATTCCAGCAACCGAAACATCGAAGCTCATGTTACCCTGGTTGCCGGAGTGTTATCCGGACGGCCATGCAGCAGCGATGCATCCCGGCCTCAGCCTTAGACATCGTGCTCGCTTCGCTGTCAGACAACACTTTCAAACAATACGACGTTTGCCTCAAACGTTGGTATAATTTTTGTTCTACAAATGTAATTGATATGTACCAACCATCCATTCCAATCATTTTAGATTTTCTTACACAGATATTTAATGATGGTGCCCAATATGGGACAATTAATAGCCATAGAGCTGCACTTCCCTTAATTATTGGTGACATTTCTGACGATGATCGAATCATAAGGTTTTGTAAGGGTGTATATAAATTAAGACCGCCGTTACGACGGTATAACGTAACATGGGATGCAAATGTCATTCTAAATTATTTAACCACATTGTTTCTCGAAAGCCTAACACTAGAGCAGCTTTCGAAGAAGTGTTCTACCCTTCTAGCTCTCGTTACAGCACATCGGGCACAGACACTGTCTAAAATTTATACTGATCAAATAATTACTTTAAATGATAAAATTATAATAAGAATCTCTTATTAAAGATCGAAGATCTTATTAAAACATCAAAAGTAGGTACAAACCAACCGACTCTTTATTTGCCATTCTTTAGCGAGCGACCTGAAATATGTCCGGCAAGAACACTCATAGCTTATTTAGATAAGACTATAAATCTAAGAAAATCAAATCAACTGTTTATTAGCTATCGTAAACCCTTCAATCATGTTACGAGCCAAACTCTTAGTAGATGGATTAAGTCTACCTTGAAAGATAGTGGAATTGACGTAACCATGTTTTCCTCCCATAGCACACGACATGCTGCAACATCTATGGCATATATACAAGGAGTAAGCCTTGACGCCATACGACAAACTGCTGGATGGAGCGGCAATTCCACTACCTTTGCTAAATTCTATAACAGACCAATTATTGACAAGGAGGATAATGTCGCTGTAGCAATGGCAGTATGTTCCCCTTGTACAGAGGCCAGCACCTCAACCTACCCCAATCTGTCTTTCTTTGATAGAATTTCAACTTTACCACAAAGGAATAAGGTTCATATTCAATTGGGAAAATTTGACAGATTGGGGTAGCTTGATGTGCTGGCCTCTGTACATTAAGTAAATGATTATTGTTAGCTATAAATATAGTTAACACAATTACGTTTTGATTTTTGTTTTTGTGGCATTAAATTAAATTAAAATAAATGTTTCTATGAGATACAATTTATTTTAATTAATTACATATTTCCTCCACTCTCTCTCTCTCAACATCTACATTGTGTTCAATCAATATCTCTCTTACTAATCTTGAGGACGAAGCACGAGTATAATTAATGATTAAACGATCTTACCTGTACGTGAAGTTCGATCATAATTATACTCGTGCTTCGTCCTCAAGATTAGTAAGTCCCGCCCGCCCTATACACAGATAACTATATACAAGTCCTATACCCCAGAAGTTCCGGAAATCTCTAAACTAATGAAGCTCTACCGACTGGATTTCCATGCAGGCAGGGATCATTAGGGTAATAAAATGTGTTGCCATAATGGGTATAACGAATACCCTCTAAACTACATATAGTGCTGAAGTGGTAACACCTAAGCGTTACTACATTGTGTTCAATAAATATCTCTCTTACTAATCTCTTCGGACGAAGCACTTCGTATAATTATGATCGAACTTCACGTACAGGTAAGTTCGTTTAATCATTAATTATAGCTTGTCCACTTTGAAATGACGCGCCCCACTACTTAAGACCAAACGTCGACCGCGCAGTGGCGCCCTCATCATTTGTTTTGTTATTTCTTTTATTTTAGAATGAAAATGCAGAAAATAAGCACGTTAAGTTGTGCTCCTCAAGATTATACGTTCATATTATTATAAACGGTAGTTTTATTATAATCCTTAAAACGGATATTAGTGGCCACTATTTTCCGTTTTTATGATTATAATATAACTAAATAATAACAAACTCTAACATCTTCTCTTGAAGCTAGGGAACAACACATCTTTTAAAATATGCACGCCAATCTCTCGACAAGCATAGCCAGTCTTGGCATACACAGTCAAGATCTAAGCCTTAATAAATTCAAATCATTCATTAAACGTAAGTTGTGCCAGAAAGCCTTTTATACTGTTAAGGATTATATTATTGAGGACAAAAAGGCTTGGGATTGAGTTGCTTCCAATTTTTACATTCTGAATGTTTTTATTATTTTTTTCTATATACACATTGACATTAAATAATGAATTTTATATGAACATTGATATTTACTTACTTTGTAAAGTATTATATTATTTTAATTATTGTGCATGTGAAGACAATGTGGGTCGTTTTATTATTATTTTTTTGTTTAATTTTTATTATTGTCTTTGTTCTGTTAGTTTTTTTCTAGGTCTGGCAGTTTGAGTAATTTATGTGGCCTACCCAAATGTCCTTTCTTTGGTATTGTTCGTCGAATCGTTGAGCTCCTTAAGTTTTGAGTTGAGCTGCACGATTTCTGACAAATGCGTGCACTGACTGGACAGGTCCTCTCAATCTGTGTGGTTCTTCCCTCAAAAGACCATCTCAGACATCGATCTACATGGTCTTCATATAACCTGACCAAGATTATGTCTGGACTTTAAAAGAGACTGTGACCTCTGAGTTTGTTTCGGCCTTTCTTCTCAGAGTAGTCAGATAGGAAACGCCGACCTCATCTAGTTTTATAAAAAATATGATTGACGTGTAAAAGTGTTTGTGCAAACCTACTTACAAAATAAAAATCATTTATCATTTATCACAGTGCCTTCGTAAACATGTCAGCAATTTGGTGTTCAGTACCAATCTTTGCAATCATCATAGTCCCATCAGCTATGGTTTCTCGTATAAAGAAATGTCGTAGCTTGATACGCTTGGTTCTGTTGTGGAAATCAAAGATTAAAAATGAAATTAAAAAAATGAGGAATTCCTACAAAAAGCTACAAGCTGTGTAATTTTGCCTGTTTTGTCCCTTTGACGATACAATCATTAGTCTAATATCGGTCCACGGATTTTTTTTGTGTAGGAGCCGTGGTGGCGAGAACACCCGCGTCGCGCAGAAAAAAAGTGTTCGGGAACGTTATAAACGGATATGAATTTATCTGTTTATTTCATGCTTTTTTTAGCAGTTCCTCATTTTTTTTATTTAATTTTTTATTCGTTTGTGTCAGGGGTTTTTTAAATTTTTTATGTAGGTAGGTAATTTTTTATTTCATGCTTTTTGTAGGGACTCCTTAATTTTTAGGGTTCCGTACCCAAAGGGTAAAAACGAGACCCTGTTACTAAGACTCCACTGTCCGTCTGTCTGTCACCAGGCTGTATCTCATGAACCGTGATAGCTAGAGCAGCTACAGTTGTTTTCACAAAATGTGTACTTCTGGAAGTCGGGGGACCGTTCTGTGGAACACCTATTCTAAGAGGTCCCCCCACTTCCTTATGTATTTATCTGTTTATTTCATGCTTTTTGTAGGAATTCCTAATTTTTTAAATTGTGTTTTTTATTCTTCTGTGTCGGGGTTTTTTAATTTTTTTGTTGAGAACCATGCGTTCTCTCGCTGTAAATGAACATCGATTCTCGGGGTTTTTACTAAAACACGATACACGCCAAAAATAACGTATCGGCGGAGTCAAACACGACGAAACGATAATAGTATACGGAACGTCACCCAAGGATTGTAGTGCCAATAGCCCTTGTTTTATGTTTCCAAAAACACGTCTTTCTTTTCTATAGATCGTGTGAGGTTTGACAGATTGAGACTGACGTATCTTTCTTGTTAAATTTTGTGTTCAACATGGTGAGTTCGTGGGGTAAATTTGTTAAAAATCCAATTAAATCGTGAAATTGCTAAATATTTTAGCAAATGTAATACTGCTTATCAAGAGCGTAGTGTTAAATTATTCTGCTTCATTTAATATTTTTCAGATACAGAGTATATTCTGTTGGTCGATGCCTATGTTTTATAGTGAATTTCTGTTGAGGATGTAATTCTCATAATTTTGTGACACTAACAGTTAAAACGATATTTAAATGAAACATCAGCTGTTATCCGTACAACGTTACGTACCTATTGAGAAATTCTTCGAATGAGTTTGTGTCTGGCACAGGTTAAATTTACATGCGAGTTGATGTGATTGCAATAATTTATTTGATGTGGTGTTTAGGCACGCGGACCTAAAAAGCATTTGAAGCGCTTAGCCGCTCCCAAAGCATGGATGTTGGACAAGTTGGGCGGCGTGTACGCGCCGAGACCCTCGACCGGGCCCCACAAGCTGCGCGAGTGCCTGCCGCTCGTGATCTTTCTGCGCAACCGGCTGAAGTACGCGCTCACCGGCAACGAGGTGCTCAAAATCGTGAAGCAGCGCCTCATCAAGGTGGACGGCAAAGTGAGGACTGACCCGACCTACCCCGCCGGCTTCATGGGTGAGTGACACTAGCTGCTTCTAATTGATGTTGTAAGGTACTGGAGCTAGAGTTCACATCATGTAAATACGTATGCTTATTCTGTTTTATTACGCTGTTATTATTATGTTGTTATTACAGGTGCTTTTAGATGGAGGATGATTATTTGGTATTGTTTATCAAACAAACAAAGCTTCTGAAGTATATTTTATATATTCAACTAAGGATATTTCCAGGCTGCTGTGATCCATTGTGGGCCTTGCCTAAATATTTGCTGTGTTGTATTTGTTGCAGATGTTGTTTCTATTGAGAAGACTAATGAGCTGTTCCGCCTTATCTATGATGTGAAAGGACGTTTCACGGTTCACCGCATCACTCCTGAAGAAGCCAAGGTTAGCAGGCTCTATATTATATTGTAAATGTAAACATTTCTATTGAAATTATTGGTCTACATATTAAGGAGCAGATATACAACTTCTAATGATTTTAAATTCTACATCATGTCTAATCGACCGGACTGATTTCTTTGAAAAAAATAAATGTTATACTAGACCATTTGCTTCGTAATTTGATATGTGAATATTTGCAATTATATTTTTTTAACATAGTGTAATTAATTTGTAATGTCTACCCCGGACATAAAAACGATAATCACGCAAACACTATAGGGTGTATTTTCATAAAACTCACCATATAAAAGACAATTTAATTCCCCAAATTTTAGTATACGGTTTTTATTTGTTTGGTGTTTGATAAATCAACAATAGATGATTGTTTCATATTTTGCAATAAATTACCAGCGTTGTGTCATCGCGCTTCTCTTTCTTTTCTATGCAGTCCGATAGTGACCATGTTTTAGGTCATGTAGTTGCCTTAACATAGACCTTTAGTATGTAGACATAGGGACATAATGTAGGAATCATAGAAAACAAATTGGCAATGTTAGATAACCTATCATACACTAGTTTTTGCATTTTCCTTAAATTTCTTATGGTCACTAATGGCTTGTCAAGCATTCCTGTTATTTATTTGAAGAGCTGATCAATTGATTTCAGGGTTCTCTAAAACACTCAAGTTATTTTTGAGATGTGATGATTTTGATGTGCAGTTATTGTGCAATGTAGTTTAGCTAGCAAGTGTAGTGGTGGCTAGATTGCAGCCAGTACAGTGTGCGTGTCTGTTGCAGTACAAGCTGTGCAAGGTGAAGCGTGTGTCAACAGGGCCCAAGAATGTTCCTTTCCTGGTGACACACGATGGCCGCACCATCCGCTACCCTGACCCACTAATCAAGGTCAACGACTCAGTACAGGTCGACATTGCATCCTCCAAGATCATGGATTTCATTAAGTTTGAGTCAGGTATGTTGTAAAATGAAATGCACTTGTAAGAAATAGGCATGACAATGGTACATTATGTCAATTACACACATATCAATTCTGAAAGGGATCGTCTCCCTATCGCCTTTCGCCTCTGCTTCAAACGGGCGTCAACCTAACGTAAGCACGTTACCAAAGTGAATCAGAAGCTCCGATACGTCGATTCGGCTACGGCTAGGCGAAGCCACGCTTACGGTTCGGCGACCGCTGGTTGATGGTGCAGCAGGCAAGCTGCGGGAGGGGTGAGAGGGGTAAGGGTGGATGAAGAGACGTAAGCCCGGGTGCGGAGAGACGTAAGTGTGGGGACAACGAGCCATAACGGTTCGTGAGCTTGTCCCGAGGCGAGGCGATTACGTTACGATTCCGATTAGTGTGCGTTGCAGTATCCCAGTTTCATACAAAGAATACTGAATGGTTTGATTCGGTAACAATCCCATGTATGTCCTTTAACATATCAAACTGCTTTGACAAGTGTTATGAATTAGGCTCTAAGTAATTGAAAAGACTTGACAACTTGTTTATGTAAATTTTAATAAATAAAACATACTATTAGTGCAATCTCGAAAGTAGTCCACTGGTTCAATGTTAATAATTTGCTCCTAAATGAGATAAAAACCAAATGCATTAAGTTAACGCTACCTCATGTTAGGCAGGTGAAAACTAAAGGGCTAAAAAGTAACAGTGGAGTTTCTTGGCCATTCTTCTCCATACGAAAACTACCTTTTGGAAGGGGCGACTAGAATCAATTCTGTTTCATTGTAGTTTTTGATGTTGAAAAGTGCCTTTAATGTGCCTATTTGAAATAAATGCTTTGACTTTGACTTTGAATCCTGAAGAGAGCACAGTATTCTTGGGCATAGCTTTGGATGCTAAGCCTCAGTGGGGTGGGGTCCACATATATATAAATTGTGAAAAAAGCTAAGTTCTGCAGCATAATTATGCTGTTAGAAAAAGTAATATGTGTGTGTGTGTATTTATTATCTTGATTACGTTGTAATTAACATTCTAATGATATTTATTTTGGAAGTATGTATGTTTATTTGTATGTATGTAAGTATATTCTCATAATATTTGTCTACTTTATTAAGTGTATTGTTTTAAATTTTATGTACTTATTTATTTTTTATTTTTTTCTCTGTCTCCTATACTCTTTCACACACTGTCTACATCTCTCTATTTACTTTCCTATCGCAGGTATGCTGGAAGAGATTTCTTATGAAATAAGCATCACCTTTGTACCTATTTTTCTGTTCTGTTTTTTCTTGTCTGTTTAATATGTGTGTACATAAATGGTAAATAAATGGTAAATAATATAAATGATATAGAGACTGCCCGTTTAGTGTGCTTTAGCTATTTTCATAGTGTAATGTCGTACGGTATTTATTGTGGGGAAACGCCGATATTCAGACTTATCTTTGTTTTGCAGAAGCGAGCTGTTCGATCAATTTATAAATTAAGTCCAAGACACTCGGAGACAAATTTATAGATTAATGTCTGTGCCTTCTCAGTAAATTTTTTTTTTAGTAAGAATTAAATTTTTTAATGTAAGAATTCAATAAGTGAAATTTTCGGTGAGCAACAAACCAAGCGTCGCTTGTAGGTATCTTGTGGCTTTGGTGTGCGAATTTAACAAAGTTGAAATGGTTCCCTTACAGTTTCAGATCATAAACAAGAGATAAAGTTCAAATAAAATAAAACATTATACTTGTGAGATTCAATTCTGGGTGCTTACTCTCGAATATAATTCCGATAGATCCTAGCCAATCCCTGACGTTAAACTCGACCAACTAATGTTTGACCAATGTCGATCTATCGGAATTATATTCGAGAGTTAGCACCCTGAATCCATACTAATATTATAAATTCGAAAGTAACTTTGTCTGTATGTCTGTATGTATGTTACCTTTTCACGCCTAAACCACTGAAGGGGTTTCAATAAAATTTGGCAGAGAGATAGATTGCATCCCGGGGAAGGACATAGGAGTTTTTATCGACATACCTCGCGGGCGAAGCCGCAGGCGGAAGCTAGTGTAAAATAAAAATAATTGTTTAAGTAAGAAAGACCATAGACCACATTCCTAATCCAAGTTGAATTTACCGTGCTCTGAGCGCCAAGGACTTGAAATTAAGTCAAAGAATGACGTCATGAAAGAAATAGAGATGTACCGGTATGTGTTTGTTTCTTTGATACTTATAATTTATACTGTTTTTTCTTACTAGGGGATACTGTGACATAAAACAAATATGGAAATATTTAATCAGATTTTACTTAAATTCGTAAAATTATAAATAAAACTTAACTTGACGCGGATAAATCTCATTCATCGATATGACGATACCCTCATCACTCCATCACTACTGTTTACTGTATATTTCGTTATACATTTATAGCTTGGCGCCTTGCTAGGCATCGCGGTCTGTGTATGTTGGTGGTGCAAAGGTTTCCTCTCCCCTTAATCCATCTTAATTTTATGTTAGCATCACTTTTAGAAAAACTATTTCTCAACTATCTTTCAGAGATTTGTAAATCAGCCTAAGAGCGGTTTCACACTACATCCGACCTGAATCCGAATTAAAGATCCGACTTCATTCCGAATTTTGAATGATAGAGTTCGGATCTAGTGCGCAACGCCTCATACAAATAGGACTACGGTTACTTCGCTATTTTTCGTTATTTCTCGGATTGGGATCGGACGTAGTGCGAAACCGCCCTAAAGACCCTTAGGGTGACCCTTTAGGGCGGTTTCGGTTAGGAATGTATTTAGTGATTTGTGGTGCAAGTGATTGCACCACAAATCACTAAATACATTCAGCTGCAAACATTTAAAACAAAATGTCTGTTATTTTGGAACAATTAACAGGAATAGAATGATCATTTATACATTTTCATTTGCAGGTAACCTGTGCATGATCACGGGAGGCAGGAACTTGGGAAGAGTGGGCACCATCGTGTCGCGCGAGAGGCATCCCGGGTCCTTTGACATCGTGCACATCAAGGACACCACGGGTCACACTTTCGCTACTAGGTAAACATCTACTAATCACAGCCACTTTTTAACATCTACTAACACTAATCGTAAGAAAATTTTTGTACAGTTGTACAGACAATATGCCTTATCAACTTATGAAGCTCAATTTATATTATAGGTTAAACAACGTATTCATCATCGGAAAGGGCACGAAGGCGTACATCTCTCTCCCGCGCGGCAAGGGAGTGCGCCTCACCATCGCCGAGGAGCGCGACAAGCGCATCGCGGCCAAGGTCGCCGGCCAGTAGGCGTATTACTTTAATAAATTACATTAAATCTACACTCTCGTTTCATTGCTCCGCCGTCTGTGTGTGTGTGTGCGTGCGCACGTGTCGCTCCAGGTCGCGGCGCCGGGCCAGCGCGCGGCCGCACAGCGGACACGCGTACCGCGCGGGGCCCGCGCCGGGGCCCGGGCCGGCGCCGGGGCCCGCCCGAGCCGCGTGCAGCCGCTCGTGCTTGTTGAGATTACTGGGGTCGCCGAACGCGCGCAGGCAGTGCCGGCAGCGCAGCGGCCGGTAGCCCGTGTGCGTGCGCAGGTGGATCTTGAGCCCGTAGCGCCGCGAGTACAGCTTGCCGCAGTACACGCATACGTGGCCGCCGCGCGCCCGGCCCCACTCCGTGGCCAGCGCCTCCAGCTGCGCGGGTGCGAGGGGCCCGGCGGGGCCGGGGGAGCCAGGCGGGGCCCCCGGCCGCACCGCCCGCAGGCGCGCCGCAGCTTCGCGCCAAAAGCGCGCCGGCTCATAGGGCGCGCACGACAGGAACAGGTGCACCTTGAGCGGGTTGGGGTCGGGGAAGGCCCGCGCGCACACGTGGCACACGTAGTCGCGGCCGCGCACGTTGCGCGGCGTGAGGAAGGGCATGTCGAGCGCGGCCAGCGCGTCCTGCGCGAACCACAGCAGCAGCTCGGCGTGCGGCGCCAGGGGCGCGGCAGTGCGCAGGCGCAGACGCACGCCGCACAGCGCCAGCAGAGCGCTGGCACAGAGCGCGTCGGGCGCGAGCGCGGCGCGCACGCACAGACTGGCGACGCCGCGCCCGCCCGCCGCGCTCACCCAGCCGCCACTGTCCAGCTCTACGTACACCTAGAACGACACAGTTGATATTCAAGACAAAATAATTTATGGACCTGTATCTATCTGTGAAGCCAGTTCTCAGCTGTTTGACTCGATCATTCATATCCTTCACGATCAACAACAGTAACTTGTAGTTGTGGACGACACAGGCCTCTCGGTGAGGAATGGGCCGTAATCCACCACGCGAGCTCAGTGCGCGTTGGTATATACTATATTTTATACTCTAATAGGAAATTAAGACTGCGTCGAGCAAACGCCGACCGCGCAGTGGCGCCATCACCGTTTGTTTGGTTATTTCTTTTATTTTAGAATGAAAATGCAGAATATAAGCACGTTAAGTTGATGTGCTTAACTCCAGCTTCCTCATATGTGATAGAATAATTCTAACTATGCCAATATTTAAGGCATAATAGCTGCAATCAAAGTTCCCAGTCTTAATTTAGCTGCCACAAAAATCGCTTAGTGTGTGTTAGCTGGAGTGACGACACCCCAGCTTCCTCATTCGATACAGGCAAACCAGTGAGGTTAGGGTTTTGGAATATAGTCAGAAAAATAAGGCATAATAACTGCACAAGGCAGGAAACAATTGAAACTACGATCAAAAAACGTGCGAAGCTGATAAATTCTTTGATAAATTTCTTAACGAAAAGGTAGCAAATATTTCACTATAGGTAGTAAATAGTAGCAAATAGGTATTAAATAATGCACATGGTCTCAAGGACATATCTCGTTTGGTCCAGCCATCCTGACGCTGACGAGTGACGCCACCCCAGCTGCTCATGTCATATCTTCTAAAAGAAGATATGGTTATGTATTGTAGCTTAAAAAATAAGGCATAATAGCTGCCATTGGCAGCAAAATACTCTACTCTTAAACAGATAAATATGATGATTTATTTTCTGTAAGTAGGTTTGTACAGACACTTACTCGTCAAACATATTTTTTCATACTAGATGGGGTCGGCGTTTCCTATCTGACTATTCTGAGAAGAAAGGCCGAAACAAACTCAGAGGTCACAGTCTCTTTTAAAGTCCAGACAAAATCTTGGTCACATCAAGTGAAGACCATGTAGATTGGTGTCTGAAATGGTCTTTTGAAAGAACCACACAGATTGAGAGGACCTGTGCAGTCAGTGCACGCATTTGTCAAAAATCGTGCAGCTCGACTCAGAAGTTGAGGAGCTCGACGAACAATACCAAAGAAAGGACATTTGGGTAGGCCGCGTAAATGACTCAAACTGCCAGATCATGATTAAAACTAACTAAGAAGGAAAACAGAAAAGAGAAATGACCAACATAGTCCTCACATTCACAACAATTAAATAAAAAATACTTTACAAAGTAAATAATCATGTCATTGTACCGGGTGAAATTGAAAAATGCGATAAATCAGTGGGATATTGTACAGTCTACAGCAAAAGTAGATGATCAAAATCAGAAATTCAATACTAATGAACGGAGCTCGCGTCAGAACTGTGTGACGTCGAAGTAATTCAAAAGTATGTGATTGTAAATTATACCAAATATTTACTACTAGTACCTACAGCTGCCATATATTCGTGATCAGTTTTGACTCGACGGAAAAACAAATCGGAAATCGGATTGGATAAAAATTTGCATATTTAATATATGCCGAATTTCATTTCATTGTTGTTTTTCCGTAAACCAAACCAAATTAAATTACTGGGATATTTATATAATATGTATTTTTTTTTTAAGGATGGGAAATCATCAAATGACCCCTACCGCTCTGGGTGGAGCGGAAGGGAGTGTCAGACTCTTACTGACTAAAACCCATCTGTGTTCCTTCCTTAGCCCTTTATGTTCCGGGGTAGCGGTAACCCTTTCGGACAATCCCGCTGCCCCGGCAGGCTTCGGCCCTAACGGGCCCCTCTTTTAATGCTGACATCTCTTTTAGGCGCGCGTGGAACACATACGCGCTGTCCAGCACGGGCCTGGTCCTGATCGGACGGCGAGCTACCCATTACTCGCCGTCCGCAGGCCCGCGCCTACGGTGGTCGGGAGTCGTCACGCGGCTTCCGACGCCCGGGGCGTCTCCCGCGGCGGCTGGGATCTGAGGCTCTAGAAGTCTAGACACTCCCTCGCGGCTGTGTGAACTTGGCACCCGACTTTGGAAAAAATAGTTTGTTGAAGGGTTTTTCGGAAGATTTCGGTTAGTAGTGGATAGTAGTGAACCTATTTTCGTTATAGTAAAACCAAAAAAAAAATAAAAATTATTAAAAAATGTCATCCCCCGAAATTCGAAAAATCCGTTTTTTTCGATTGATTCTCATAGGCAAACGTTAGTAGTGGATTGTAGTGCAATTTTTTTCGTTTGTAGTAAAACACAAAAAATTAAAAAAAATTAAAATATTTTGGAGTATTTTTTGACAAAACGATCTTATGACTCTTATATTCTGTTCTGATAGCTTCTACGATTACTACAAACGCTAGAATTGACTGAGGAAGGTCCGTAGAGGTTTGTAGTGAAAAAAATTTTGATAGTAGTTCAAAAAAAAGTTGATTAAAAGTGATAAATTGAAGAAAAACGCGTTTTAACGTCTTTAATACTGAATATTTCTCGTTCAAAAAGATATACGATTACTACAAACGCTACAATTGACTGAGGAAGGTTCGTAGAGGTTTGTAGTGAAAAAAATTTTGATAGTAGTTGAAAAAAAAGTTGATTAAAAGTGATAAATTGAAGAAAAACTCGTTTTAACGTCTTTATTACTGAATATTTCTCGTTCAAAAAGATATACGATTACTACAAACTTATTTTTATTAAAAAAATTCACTGCTCAGTTCTGATACGAATTGAGTTTATAACTTTTGGAGTCAAAACTGATCACGAATATAATTATGGCAGCTGTAGGTACTAGTAGTAAATATTTGGTACAATTTACAATCACATACTCTTGAATCACTTCGACGTCACACAGTTCTGACGTGAACTCCGTTTATTATGAGGAGGGTGACGGTGTAAATAAAACGTACTATCACCTTGTTGTCCACAATCCTTATATTTCTCGTTACAGTACGAAGTATGCCGCCCGCGTGCGGTCCCGTCAGGTGGCGAACTGGTGTTGCCAGTTGTGTGCACTAGTGATGTGGTAAATAGATGTCGCCACACCACCCCCCCACGGCGTAAAATAACCCCACAATAAAAAAAATAACAAATAATAATACTAACAAATATATGTCGCAGCCAACTGGTTAAATTAGCCGTTCAGTTAACTGCCTAGCCTTTCAACTAAACGGCGGCCGTTCAACTAACGGCCTGAATGATATTCAATTACAGTTTAGGTTGGAAGTCTGTAACCAATCACGCGCGAGCCGAATTGGTCTCAGTAATTAGGGCATTGCACCCCGATCAAGTGGGTTAGGTTAGGTTAGAATTACTGTGATCAACCGCGTGCGAGCCGAGGGAGGAAGCGAGGCGAGCACTACTTCTTAAGGCCAGGCAGTTAACTGAACGGCTAATTTAACCAGTTGGCTGCGATATATATATGGAAAGAAGGGGAACAAGATACTGTTGCGCGCCAAAATTTTATTGATATTCGTTACCACTAGCGCCATCTAGTATCGAGTAGAAGAACTAGTGTCAAGAACCTTCTAGAAGTTTCGATGATAGAACTTTCTAGAACTATCAACATCTGGTCAGTTGGGGCCGGAATGTACTCGAACATTCTAGATGTTTCTACAGTGGAAGGTTCTAGAACAATGTGAGACCTATATAAGGCGGCAATTCTCCGCGAGCCGGACATAAAGAAGGTTCGTTCGCGCGCCGCTTTCGCTCTTGGCAGACTCCGCTCCGTTCTCAATGCACGCAGCAAACTGTCACTCAAGTGCAAGTTGCGCATTTACACAGCGTGCATTAGACCAATTATGACCTATGCCTGTCCAGTCTTTGCACACGCAAAACCCCACAACATCCATAGGATGCAGACCCTCCAAAACCGGTTCCTTCGAAAGGCTACGGGTTCCCCTTGGTTCGTCCGAAATGAGATCCTCCATGTTGACCTCAGAATCCCCACTATTAAGCAGTTCATGAAACGCCTCTCAAAGCGTTTCTTCCATTCCGCCGCCAAACACCGCAACCCTCTGGTTGTCTAGGCCGCCAGTTACTCTCCCTCAAACATTAGTAAGGCTCGCCGTCCAAAGCATGCCCTATCCGACCCTGACGACCCTATAACTCTCCTCCAGGAGAGCAACAAGTCAACTAGTACAGTGCACAAAAACAAAAGACTGACATTCCGACCTCGCCGACGAGGTCCCTCGCGACGTCCCCAAGTAAACTCACCCCCCCGACCCTTGCCCGATGCAGTGCCAGCCCGCGCCGCAGCTGAGCCAGTAGCTTTAAACTCCCGACTGTGACCTCTGAGTTTGTTTCGGCATTTCTTCTCAGAGTAGTCAGATAGGAAATGCCGACTCCATCAAGCTTAAATAATATAATTGTGATCCAGCCTGTCCTTCTTGCTGCCCTCCCCAGCGACGCCCTAAGCCGAGGTTCGTACCCCACAGGGGGTGCCCTTAGTGCGTAGTCGCTTAGCATAATGTAGTTAGTTTTATGCCCCTGGCTGGAGGCTTTGAGTTTCACTTAAGGCAGCCACAGGATAGTCCGGTTAAGTAGTCACGACCTCTCAAGGTCAACTACGAGATGCCATTAGGAAAAAAAAAAAAAGTGACCCGGACAGTCTTGGTTAAGCGATACAAGCGAAAACATCGGAAGCGATCTTCAAGTGCGACTTAGAAGTGATCAGTAGTGCAATTGTGTTTTGTAATTAGTGTGTTAAAGTAGTAATTGGTGTTTTTTTTTTATTGGTTTTTTTAATAAAAGTGTCTAATTTTTGGTTATTAAATCGGCAGTTTTTAATTGTCACGAACACTTCAGCACTTGGGTATAGGAGGATCAATGCTAAAGTGGTTTCAGTCTTATCTCAGTGACCGGTCTTCAAAAGTTGTTGTAAGCGGCCATCACTCAAAGCCTTTTCAAGTTACATCAGGTGTTCCGCAAGGTTCCCATCTAGGCCCAATCCTCTTCAACATTTTCATAAACGACATCACGCTCTGCTTTAGGCACTCAAAATTCTATCTTTTTGCCGACGACATGAAAATAATGAAACCAATGTTAACTGAATTTGACTCTGCCTTATTGCAGGAAGATCTGAACAGACTGACTAACTGGTGCAAAACGAACAAAATGCTTCTCAACGTCTCAAAGTGTTACTACATGCAATTTAGCCGTAACAAAATCATCAAATCTAACGATTACACGATTAGCCAACAAAAACTACTACAGGTAGAGGAGATACGCGACTTGGGGGTCATACTAGATAAAAGACTTAAATTTGACAAACACATCCTAAACATTTCATCGAAAGGTTTCAAAATCCTTGGATTTATCTTACGTAACAGCAAAGATTTTAGAAGGGCGTCTACCAGAATTAAATTATTTAACACACTGGTCCGGCCAATACTTGAATATAGTAGCCAGGTTTGGAATCCCCACTACGACATATACATTAAACACCTGGAAAGGGTCCAAAGACGTTTCCTTTATCATCTTTGTTACAAAGATTGTTTAGCTAAAAAACTTACTAGCTACAAAGACAGATTACGGCACTACAAAATGGTCTCACTAGTAGACAGACGGAAAACGGCAGACCTGGTACTACTGCACAAGGTATTTAATGGAGTCATAGACTGCAGCGAACTATTGGGCAAACTGCACATGAACGCGCCATCTCGTCTACCGCGGAAAAGCAGCTACAACTTATTTTACGTCTCAGGACCTAAAACTAATCTGGGACATTTCGCCTCTATCCCGAGACTCTGCAGGCAGTACAATGAATTATCAAAGCGTTTTGACCTGGACATAACCCTACCCATTTCAAAATACAAAAAGAATTTAGCCACCGCAAAATAACTAAGTATTATAACTATGTTGCTTATCTCTGAAATGTGATTTCATTATAATTAAAGTAAACAATTGTAAAATTAATGCTCAATCTTGACATGTTAACTCTTAATAATTATTATTTTCCTCTTTTAATGTTATTTCTCAATTTTTATTTTTATCCAGCCTACACCATTTGTAATATGAATGCTCAATCTTAATATTTTAATTTTATTAATTTTTACCTTCTAGAAAAAAAAAATAGAGAAAATAAATTATGAATGATGAGTACAAATTATAAAAGTATAATTTGTACTCATCATTCATAATTTATTTTCTCTATTTTTATCGTGTTTACACCTAGTTATTGTATGTGCATGCTGTGGTCTCCTGTAATTGAAGGAGCACACGTGAAAGAACCTTTGTTATTACTGTAATTTTCTATTGTATATGTGTATCCTTTGTTGGAGATCCTCAAAATAAAATAAAATAAAAAATAAAAAACCCCAAGCTCGTAACAATACGTTAGACGTCGATGGGCGTCTTGAAGCGGACATGGCGTCCTGAACGAGATACGTAGTTCTTGAGAGCTGGATGATTGCTGTCAGATGCAATGGTGGGAGATGTCCCTCCTTGAGGCGTTTGGCAAGATGGTGATTGAGGAGCGGTTGAGCCAGTACATCCTGGCTGTGGCGGCTGTTCAATAAACGCTGGCTTCACACGGTCGAGACTCACTTGCGCGTCCCTGTTAGGAAATGCAATCGTTATTGTCTTACCGTTTCTGGCAACAACTTTATGAGGGCCAGTGTATGGAGGCCTAAGGGATGTCTTCGCGGAGTCGTCACGTAGGAACACATATAGGCATAAAAGCAGTGCCTACCCCGATAAATCACCGTAAGCCTGTCAATTACATTTTAGTGTAATTATTATTTAATTAATTAAAAATAATTGTATTTTTTCCCCACAGTAAATTATCATACAAACAAAATCAAGAAAAAACAAAATCTTCCTATAGACACGCGCGGCAGTAGGCATTCGCTAGACGGCCTACTCGGCTCCCGTAGGTACTTATACTATTCGCGCGTTTTCATTGGTCTTTACTCGTTCAAGTTAATACGACGAAATTAAAAATACATTATGTCTCACGCGTAATACCGTGACGTTCGACCTTCGCAATTTATCACCCTAAAGTAGGCATGCCTACTCTAACCAACCGAGTATGAAACTATGAATTTTTTATAAACTTATAATCGTAATTTGTAATTCGTTCGTAATTTGACCGTGCGAAGAAGGAAAGGGATGGATATTGAGATCGCCGATAGTGAGGTAAAACTTCATTTTTGTTAGGTAATAGATACTTTTTTTATGTTTCTGATTAGTGACCGCGTCTGCCTAGACTAGATCCGGCCTAGTGTCTGCCTAGTGCCTACCTATCCTGAAAACCAATGCACGCCACTGGGCGTTGGATAGTCTTTAAAAATGAACGCATGTCGGTCTGAGTGACGTGACGCTGGCACTGGTTTTAATTGGGCCATGTGACTCCGCAATGCCGTGGCAAAGTTTTGAACGTCTTCTATGTTGCTCGTTGTCGTAGGGGTTACAAATTCACCAGGTAGACGAAGAGGTTCACCATACACTAATTCAGCGCATGATGTTTGTAGGTCTTCTTTTAAAGCAGCCCGCATGCCCAAGAGCACTAAAGGTAGAGCGGTACAACAACTACCACCGTGGCACATAAGAGCAGCTTTTAGCTGCCGGTGCAGCCTCTCCACCATGCCATTGGCACATGGGTGATAGCTGGTAGTGCGAGTACGTTGGACAGATGCAGACTTCAAAAGGGACATGAATAAAGCAGACTCAAATTGCCGACCCTGGTCGGTGGTAACTATAGAAGGAAACCCAAAACGAGCTATCCAGCCTATCGTAAACGTTTCGGCCACTTCTTCAGCTGTAATGCCGATCATAGGCCACACCTCTGGCCATCTGGTGAATCGGTCAACCGCAGTAAGGGAATATTGGTAACCTTTACTAGAAGGCAAAGGGCCGATTATGTCAATGTGAACATGACGAAAACGATTTGTTGGGGCTGAAAAATTACCTGGGGGCGTGGATGTGTGTCTGGTCACCTTACTACGCTGACATGGTTCACATTCTCGAGCCCATTGGCGACAATCTTTGTTTATTGAAGGCCAAACGAATCGTTCAGTTAGCAAGCGTGCAGAAGCTCGGGCGCCAGTATGGCTGAGGTTATGAAGTTTGTTAAAGTAATGGCGACGGAAAGAAGGCGTAAGGTAGGGTCGCGGCTTTCCGGTAGACGTGTCACAAATAATGGTGAGGTTGGTACCTGGGACGTTGATTTTCACCAGTTTAAGGGAAGAATTGGTCTTGACATTTTCTAGTTCTTCATCTGTAGCCTGCTCCCGTGCCAACGCTGAGTAACTGTCCTGGAGGGAAATAGCTTCCATCCTTGACATAGCATCAGCGACCACATTGTCCTATCCCTTGACGTGTACAACGTCAGTTGTGAATTGGGAGATGAAGGAAAGCTGGTTGAGCTGAACTGGAGGAAGTTTCTCGCGGCGTTGAGTAAAAGCGTAGATGAGCAGTTTATGGTCCGTGTATATATATTTTACCGCAATTTTAGTAATTCTCTTCTTAAAAAACTAAAACGAGCCTATGAAAAAGCAGAACTTAAAAAGGCAAATAACAACCCGAGAGCTACGTGGAAAATAATCAAATCAATCACACACAGTAATCAACAAAGGTACTCTCCTAATGCCCTGCTTCAATCTTCCGTCGCGCCTATCGTATCTGTTAATAATGCCAATAAATTCTTTGTTAACGTTAGAACAAACCTTGCATCAAAATTTTCTAATGTCACACTGTCCGTTTATTCATCTTCTTCCTCATCTCCAGTTAACTCTTTGGTTATTCCACTGATTGACGAGGCACTTGTAATAAGCACTATTCATAGACTACGTAGTGATTGTACAGTTGGGTGGGACAACATCCCAGCAAGTGTAATAAAACAATCTAGCTGCATTCTGGCTCCTCCCATTGCCCATATTTGTAACTGTGCCATCAATTTGGGTGTCTTCCCAAAAGCTTTCAAGCGTGCTATTGTTCATCCAGTGTACAAAGGTAAAGCTAAGGATGACGTTTCCAATTATCGGCCAATTTCAGTCCTTAGCTCCTTATCTAAAATACTTGAACGAATCCTCAACACCAATCTAACAAAATTTCTTTGCAAAAATAAACAAATTGCTCAAAATCAATATGGATTTCGGTCAGGAGTTTCCACAGAAGATGCTGTCTCAGATTTCACCAATACCCTGATTGATAGATTGGATAGTCGCCTTAATTTATTTATTTATTTATTTATTCACAAGGCAACAAGAACAGGCAATAATCACAGTAAGTACATATATCCTAGGTTCAAATTATAGGTTTCGACCTGACTATCACCCAAAGCGTAGTCGCACAACATGACCAGCAACAACAAAATAATGATAACAACTACATTAAAAACAATAAAACTTAATTGACAAAATTACAGCTATAAGGTATGAGCGTCTGCCCTCCGACACGCTTTTACTTACGCAGGGAATGTGTAGGAGACCAAACACCCAGCTTAAGTATATATTGGACACTGTATAAATTAAAGAGAACAGTATTTAAAGACAAAATTAAAATTAAAAAGAAAGAGTAAACACATGTCTTTTAAAAACAGCGGCACGAGAATCGAAGATATCAATACTGTTATTATCTTTTGAAATTTCATTGTAAAGTCGACACATTCTAATGACAGGGTTATAATATGAGGTGTTATTTGTAAAGGTCTACTCCCTAACTCCGTCCGTCCGTCCGTCGGCCCGTCCGACAGTAGTCCGATACGTCGGTGTGAACCCTACTCCCTAACGATTTCGGACACATCAGTTTCAAACGGAATCATAGACAATATTCGTGAACGAACGACGCATGGCGATACAGTTGCACTATTTTACCGGTCGATTACCGGTTTACTTATTTTGTAGTTTTCTAGCTTATTAAACAAAAATTAATACTTTTGTCGTTAGAAAATTACCACATTTAAAAATATACCTTTTATTATGTCTATAAATATAGAATTGAATTATTTTTGCCATTTTTGTCTGGAAACTGGCATCATCCTGTTATACCTTTGCCTGTTTACTTTTTTGAAGGAAATTTTATAATGAAATGTCAAAGGCCGCATTCCGAATTTAGTTTGTCTCATCGTCTCACATGCGTTCCGATTTAGTTATTACGATTATGACAACTAAGAGCTGTCAACAATTCGAAACGCTCGTGAACGCGCTCACAGTGCTTACTCAATGTCAAAACGATATTATTACATACAGTATTTCTTTGTATAAACACCACATTTCTTCTTCAGTTCTTATTCTTTAATTAGGTGGCAAAAGCCAAAAGAAAAAAAAAATACCTCTACATTTAAAAATAATTTTGACAAACTTAATCGAATTTGACAATCACGACACTACGTGGAAAATATTTTATTTTGAGCCGGAAGCGCGCAGGGGCGAGCCTCGACGTCTTTTATATGGAATTTTTCTCTTTTTGTATGGAAAATATGAAAAATTATTACCTACGTGTTGAGTTTTAGAGGTTTACGGGTTCTATAAAGGGGGTCGAAATTTTCATTATTTTTACGATAGGACACACCGTTTTCGAGATATAAGCAAAAGAAAAGAAAAAGATACAGTACTGTTTTTGTTGGTGTGCCAACTAATTTTATTCCACACCTTTTTAGTCGCGATTAAAAATAGTCAGATTTAGTTAGAAAATCTAATGTGTTTAGGCACGCTCAAATTCCTGTAAAGCCTCTTTAATATTTAAAAAAGCAGTCATACTTAGTTTGAATTCTTTTAAATTGGTAACTTTCGTCGACATCACGAGAACTATTTTGGTTTCGTATCAACTGACATAAATATCCGTCAAAACCAGTGTCAACTTCAATTGTTCGGACGGGCTAAAACACATCGGGGGTAGGGACAACTATCAAATCGCGTTGTCATTCATTCTTCGCTCGGGCCCCGAACGAATCATCCGTCCGTAGGGCATAGGGAGTAGGAAACGCCCGTAACGAAGGCCGAAACGACGGACTTCGTGCTTAGGGAGTAGACCCCCAGAAGTGTAAAAGTTTTCGGTATTCGGGTGTTGTACCTAATATTGATGTTAATGAGGGACAGCAGAGCTGAAGAGTCCAGCGTGGAATGTAGTATCTTATGCAGGTTAATCAACCTGCATAAGATCCTGCTGTCCTGCTGTTTGCGACGAGCATGCAAAGGTACCAAATTGAATCTGGAAAGGCGTTCGGAATAGCTTTGTAGCGTTCTAGAGAAGCCGTAACGGTACGAGACCCACTTAACACATTTTCTTTGCACACTCTCAATTCTGTCAGAGTGTACTGCGTAACACGGTGACCAGATTATGGAACAGTATTCCAATATATTTCTGACTAGGCTTTTATAAAGTAATATGAAACTTTGAGGTTTTTTAAATCCTTTGGTAGACCTAGATATAAATCCGAGAAGTTTCAATGCTCTATTCGTCATTTTATTGTAATGATCTCTAAAAGATAGCTGTTCATCAAACAACACGCCGAGATCTCTGGCTACTTGCTTCCGTTCCAATGATTGACCCTTGAGTCTGTAATCATAAGTGTTCTTTAAACTTTTTGTCGTAAACGTTATAACAAAGCATTTAGTTATGTTTAATGTCATTCGATTAAGCGTACACCAGTCAGAAATGATATTTAAGTCGTTCTGCATAGCTATTCACAAACATACGATTCACTATCGTATCGACAATGACACTTGTTCGATAACCTGATTTCTGAACCGAATGACCGGTAAAACGCTATTCACAGATCCGTGTGGAAGGGTTTTTTTTTAGGTGTGTATACGGGGAACGCTACTAAATGGTAGTAAATAGATATTCGTGGTAGAAAATTTTAAGTGGTACATAAATGATTTTTATTGAGTATTTCATTATGGGCAACTATAGATTATGCATTCAGTAACTATTAACAAATAAAAAACAGTAAACAATGATTTTATTAATAAATAAAATTTACCTGATTTCTATTAAACTTGCTTACAAAGCAAGTTTAATAGAACTTCAACTTTCTGTCAAACCTGGAAATCTGGAATAATTATTTTTCCGAATCTTGTTTTGAGCTAAGATAATTGAGAACTACACGGAAGACAAGGCGGTATGGTCGAAAGACTATAGCCTGCCCTTTGGGCGAATAAAAAAAAAAAGTATTGAGAAGTGAAAAATTTGTTTTTTTTTTTACAGAAAAATAGGTGTATGTATTTTATCAGTATTTAAACAAATTACTATTTGCTCATTTTCATTTTATAAAACGTGGTACCTAATATTGAAAATGCATATTTTCAGAAAAGAGTGTCATTGGAGCAGCGGCAGATGCTCTTTGCATTCATGCAAGGGCATGAGGACCTTGCCCGGAGCCGTGTTTTGACACTTATTGCTTAGATTACTCTTTTTATACAATATTTTGTTATTCGATAACACTTCCGACAGCAAATACCTGTCGGAAGAATTGATGTCTTCATACCGTATATGAACTGTCAAAATTGTACGGTTTCTGATTTGTGAATAGCGATTATAGGAATTCGTCGATAACATTGACATTCGATACGGTACCAAACCGTGTCGTAGCTTTGTGAATAGCTATGCTGAAGGGATTCATTGTCGGAGATGTTTTTTATCGACGTGAATACCTTCAGATCGTCGGCATACAACAGACAGGGACATGTCAATTTTGTCACCAGATCGTTAATAAAAATATGAAAAGCAGGGGCCCCAAATGCGAACCCTGTGGAATACCTGACGTAACATTAACCGGCAACGATAAGTATCCTCTGACAGAAACGAGTTGGCTCCTGTTTTTTAAGTAAGACTGTATCCACCGGAACAGGGAACCATGTATACCGTACGATTTCAGCTTCAAAAGCAGTACCTCATGGTTAACTTTATCAAAGGCTTTCCGAAAGTCTGTATAGACTGAGTCAACTTGACCACCCTTCGCGAATGCAGCACACAGATAGTTTTTGTACTCAAGCAGGTTTGTGAGTGTTGATTTACTTCGAACAAATCCATGCTGGGATTGGGATAGATACGGTTTAAAATGAGAATAAAAATGCTGATACAAAGACGCTTCGAAAAGTTTTGCCATACCAGACAAAATACTTATGGGTCTGTAATTTGCGCAATCCGATTTGTCACCATCTTTATAAATGCGCACAACGTGCGCCTTTTTCCAGCATTTTGGAAACGTACCCAATTTCAGCGATCGATTAAACAAATAATACAGTGGTAATGACAGCTCTTCGGCACACTTAACCAGGAAACGTGAAGGTATTCCGTCCGGACCAGCGCATTTATTGTGATCCAGTTGTTTCAATGCACGCAAAACATAGTCAAGCTCAATATAAATCTCCCATAAAGAAGAGTTACATTCAATATTTAAACATGCCTCACCACCAGGGGAACTTCCAGGCGCATCCTCAAAAACTGAACTAAAGAAGTCCGAAAATAATTCGCTAATAACTTGACTGTCCGATGAAATCACTCCACCGAACTTCATCGTTTGTGGTAAGCCATTGGTTTTTTTTCTGCCATTGACGAACTTCCAAAATGACTTGATATTATCAGATATACAATCCTCTGCGGATGTTATAAAGGAATCGTAGCATTGCTTTGTAAGAGACTTGCACCTACTGCGCAACATTGAGAAGGTGTCATAATCACGGGGGTTTTTATATTTCTTGAAGCGACTGTGATATTTATTTTTCTCATTGAGACATTTATTAAGAGCTGGTGTGTACCAGAAAGGCAGTGCAGAGTCACCCAATTTGGTTGTGGGAGTATGCTTGCTGATTATAGAGTTGAGAGCCATGTAAAACTCTTCCACCGCCCGGTCGATATCACTTGACAATAATAGAGTAGCCCAATCAATCTCTGCGATAGCCACCTTTACCTTCGCATAATCACACTTGTGGAAATTTAGCCGTTCGATGTTATTAGGTTTCATTTGTTTAGTAGGAATGCTGCCTTTTATACGTATACTTAGAGGTAGGTGATGATCATCAACCCGAATGAGTGTTGCATCGTTTAACATTACTTGGACACTATCGGAAGTACAAAGGACTAGGTCTAAAAATCTATTGTTTTTGTTAGGTATATGATTAAACTGAGACAAGTTACAAAGGGCTAACAAATCCAGCAAGAGAGAGGACTTACAATCAGTAACTGAAATAACATTCGTCAATTTGCTGCTTGATGGCGTGGGTGTCCATAACAAACCCGGAACATTGAAATCTCCAATAATTAGATTAACGCAATTGTCACGAGAATCCGTAACAATCCTTTGTGTATTTGTATAAAAGCTTTAAGGTCACCGTTTGGTAAATCCGGGGGAAGGTAACAAACACAAAGGTTGTACTGATTCTCTCGCGCGTTGTTAGGCAGAATACTGACCCAAATATCCTCTACTCTGCTGTCCCATGAGGAATGTCTTATCACTTTGTAATGTTTTTTAATAGCTATTAAGACACCCCCTCCGTCAACCTTTGTTACACATGAACTATCGCGGTCTTGTATGAAGCCTTAAATGCTATGGTATCTTCTTAGATCTGACTAAGGCCTTTGATACGGTGTCTATACCCAGACTGGTGGCCAAAATGGAGCATATGGGAGTACGTGGTGTGGCTCTAGATATTTATAAAGATTATCTCAGCGGGCGTAGCCAGTGTGTCAAGATTGATTCTGTTCTTAGTGACGAAGAATTTATCAGCTACGGTATACCTCAAGGCAGTATCTTGGGTCCCACGCTATTTAAAATATATATAAATGACCTCTGTCAACTCTCTTTCCCATTGTGACATTTTACCTACGCCGACGACACAGCACTATTGATATCCGACGTGACCTGTGACAGGGCTAAACAAACCACTGAATTTAGCTTGCGAACAATTATGGACTGGCTTAACACCAACCTATTGACACTAATATCTCAAAGACCAAGGTAATTCAGTTTAAACCACCAAATTCACCTTAACCGTCAATGAACTCGGATAAAATAATAGCACATATTTGTCACGATTCCTCTTGTAGCTGCAATGCCTGCAATACATAAACACACATCTGTTCGCCGCCGCTGTGCGCGGGATTCTAGGGCTTTGGCGCCAGCCTGCAGCGCTCGCCGCCGCGCTGAGCCGTCGACGCGGTCTCCACGATCGGCTAACAACACGACGGCGACATGCGCGCCCTCACACGGATTTCTTTAGGAACTATATCTCATACCGAATATTTCAACTGGATTCCTATTGGTCGATTTAATGTTGTAAGTAGGTCACTACTTGTGCCCATAAGTTTAGTAATAAGAAATGTACACACCTTGTAAAGTAAAGCTATTCACTACTCGCTATTCCTCGTCTATATTCTTAAATATACTTTGGTCGTACATCTGGAGTATTATTGCCTCACACCACCTAAGCGCTACAGTGGTTACCCCGACGTGATATTAAGAAGATACCTCCAGATCAAGTTGTCATCATGGCCAACAACGGTGAACAAGAACTCTCCGGTGTGTCGACGACGCTGCGCATCCCACCCATTTGGCGTGATAAGATTCGTCTGTGGTTCGCGCAATTTGAAGCCATCATATCCGCACAGCGGCGGCGAACAGATGTGTGTTTATGTATTGCAGGCATTGCAGCTACACTCTCCTTGCAAGTGCCTCGACATGGTCCCAAGTATCAAATATCTAGGTGTTTATATCGACGAGAGGCTGGATTGGCGTACTCATACGGATACTCTATGCTCCCGGCTTCGTAAACTAATTTATTTATTTAAAGAGCTCAGGCATGCGGCCGACATTGAAACAGCATCACTATGCGAGTCGATAATTACTTACTGCATCCCGGTATGGGGCGGTACCTTCATAACAGTGATGCTTAGGGTGGAACGAGCTCAGCGGGATGTTCTTAAAGTCATGTGTTTCCGCAAAAGGGACTACCCCACAGCTCAGTTGTACTCAGAAGCCCAAGTACTAACGGTGAGAAAATTATACGTCCTTCGATCTACCTTGCGCCGGCATTCCACGATGCCACTAGTTGACAAGCTGTGTAATCGGTGGGTTGGCTTTCCTATCTGTGAGTCTGTCCAATGTCGTACTGCTTTTGCGCGACGACACTATCGTGCCCAAAGCGCACTAATATATAATAAAGTAAACAAAATACTTCCAATATATAAATTAATCCCACATAAAGTCAAGCAGACTCTTAAGCCATGGCTACTTTCGCTGAACTATGACGAAACAGAGAAAGTTATCATATCTATTTCGTAACTTTAAAACCCCTCCTGATCTATCATTGATACACACACACATATACACTCACCCACACACCCTCATACACACCCTAACACACACACACACACACACACACACACACACACACACACACACACACACACACACACACACGCACACACACACACACACACACACACAGACACACTGAGACCAGAGACACAAACACTCACTAACTCAATATAGGCTTTTTTAAAACCGTTTTTAGTTTATTTTACTTCTTTTTCGTTGTTACAATATTCTTTTCATTTTTTATTTTTGTTAATCTTTTTGCATAAGCTTCTGTAATATCTCCGCCTGGGAGAGGGCACTGGCTCTTGTAACACAGGTCTAACACCTAGCTCAGGAGTCAGGGACTTCACACTTTTTGTAATCACTTTCTTGTGTAATAAAGATTATTATTATTATTATTGTTAGTATGTAGGCACCATTTTGTTGAAACTCAGATGTGTCTTCTCGACTCGCGTCAGGTATTGTACCTGGCATATGCTGCTGGACTCCCATTTGGTGCAACCATGAGACACACACCGCCCAGTAGTGATCGACCGTTATAGATGTATAATAACGCTAGTGTTTACATTCTCTTTGGATGTAGGTATACAGGGTGGCAGGGACATCGACGCGCAAACGTTGTCAAAAGGTTACACCTGATGCCATAAATTAAATTACGAAAGTCATTCATCTCGGAAATGACCGGTTAAAAAAAAATTCATTTTTGAGCGCGCAATGTATTGCAAACAACGCGATTAAAACGCTCCGCGGATGGCGAGCGCGCGCGCGCTGCCTAACCTACACACACATACAAATCTGTGGCGCGGCCGCCCGCCCCGCAGCCGCCGCGCCGCCACCGCCGCCCGCCGCGACCGGACGAAAGTGAACGTACCTACGAAATATCGCCTAACGACAACATTGATAGTACCTACCACATAAAATCATGTTTAATTAGTCTTGATAACCGATAACAATAAGCTTATTCCCATAAAATAGCGATACCGATGAGGATTGATAACAAAAAAGATGCTTGATAAGAACTTAGCGATCCAGTATTGTTCAATTGATGAACTTACCTTAATCTCGCTCATTCCTAATGAGATAGGGGGTAGGTAGGGTTCGAAGTGGCCGCCACCAACCCGCTCGCAGATCTGAGCGCGGCGCAGAGTTTCAGCGTGGACACGGGGCAAAAAAGTGGGATCCTGGACACACTCTTCACGCAGCGTCGCAAACACATTCACGATGCGATCTCTCATTTCTGCTGCGGTATCGCACTCGGTCATAAACACCTTATCCTTGACGTAACCCCAATGAAAAAAATCTAATGGAGTCAAGTCCGGTGAGCGAGCTGGCCATGGTTGTGGACCGAATCTTCCAATGCACCGGTCTCTAAAAGATGGGTCCAATCACGCGGTCTTTATAAATACCGGCCCACACATTTACCGACCATCGAGTTTGGTGCCTGAAGAATTGTTCAGGTCTGGAAGGCATTTTGAACGTCACTCTCAAACACACACGACACACACACACAGAGAAAGAAAATTACTTTTGATTGCGTATCGTAGAGACCGCATCAGGGGTAGGTAGGTAGGTAGTAATGAGTTCGCTCACCGGATTGTTGATTTTACCCCCAGGATACCTACCACGAGCTCTTAACGCGATCCACTTTAGGACCTAAACTGAACTGTTCTTCTAATTCGTACCATGACGTCAGTTTAACGATTCAATTTAGGCCGTGCCATCTGGATACCTACCACGAGCTATTAACGGTCATTCACTTTCAACGATCCAAATGCCGCTGAGTGTATTGGACGTCATGAAACGACTGTGAGCGATGCAGTATAAGAACCTAAACTGAAATGTCTTGCTTTTGAATCGTTTTTAAATAGATCATGGTAGGCCTCCTGCACGGGCGTAGCCAGGTTTTAGTATCGGGGGGGGTTCAAGAAAATAAAACGACTAAAAGTACATAAAATAAACCTTATATTCGTAAGAAAATTGAGAATTGGGGCAGTCCTTTTTTGAGCAGTGGGACAGTATTTACTAAATATAAAAAAATATGTTCTGTTATATACCTACGCATTACAGAATTAATCTTCTGTTTTTCTTTTTAAATATATCCACTACTTCATTCGCATCAATTTCTATCCCATAGTGAATGTTCATGAGAGCCAAGCCGTTCAGTCTGTTTTCACTCGTTGTGTTCCGCAAGTAGTTTTTAAGTCTTCTTAGGCCTGAAAAAGTCCTTTCTGGGGTAGCAGTGGAAACAGGTATGGTAGCCAATATTTGCAACAATGTGTAAATATTTGGATATAGTTTTTGGTCGCAGTTATCTAAACATTCCAGAGCTGATTTTGGAATAGGGGAGGTGAGAGTCATAGCTGCTTTCCACACTTCAAGTTCTGCTTTTACGACAGATATACTTTTTTCGGGCAGCACTGTCGAATACATACGAAATGCCTCTTCAATTTCACAACCGGCCGCAAAATTTGATGGTAACACACCAGATAGTGCCGATATTACTTTACGGTGTTTTGTAAACCTCTCAATCAATTGCTGAATTGTATGGTCGAGAAATGGGATGAATAAATTTATTTTATAATACGTGGATATATCCGACGCAGGAATATTAGATCGATTCAACTGCCTTCCGACAATACGTGGCATAAGCAGTATACCACCATTTTCTTCGAGCAACACCTTTGCTTCTTCATAGAGATGGAGGTACTCTTCGTCAACTTTATGCCTCAAAAGTTGCAAAGCATTAATAACATGATCCACGTGGCTGAATGCTGTTATGATGTCTGTGTTAATGGCCTGCAGTTGCTTTGACAGCGACAATGTATAGCTCATGACTTTTTGCAGAATCACTAGGCACATAACAAAATTCGAAGATCGAAGTGTGTTAAGTATTTGGACGGCTTGTTGCGATGTTTCTTTATTGTGGCTAGATTGGAGCTCTTCGAGAGCATGCACAATTGCTGAATAAATTTCTTTAAATCTTATAACGGCTTCATGCTTATGAACCCACCGTGTTTCGCACATTGCAAGCAAACTTTTTTGATGATCAGCCGGTAACAAATCCCTAATTTTTTCTTTCAGAACGGCAGTGCGTTGAGCCGAATGTCTAAAGTAGGAACCAACAGACTGTATGACCCCAACGCAGTTTCTTACATCTGCTTGTGAACATGAGTCAGCAATAGCGAGGTTGAGAGAGTGTGCACTACAATGTACATAAAGAGCAAGAGGACAGTCTTGACGAATATATGCTTGGGCACCGTGCAAATACCCACTCATAGCTGCAGCCCCATCGTAACCTTGACCAACCACATGAGAACATTCAAGTCCATGTTTTTTTAGAGCTGTAATTATGAGATTTGCTAGGCCGGATCCTGTCACGTCAACAGTTGGAATATACTCTAAGAACATTTCTTTAACTTTATGTTGTTTAGCATCTTTTAAATCAACATATCGTAAGCACAACGAGACTTGCTCCATACGCGCAATGTCAGTCGTCTCATCAGCGAGAATCGCAAAAAAATTAGCTTCCTTTACTTCATTGATAATCTTATGTTGAATAATTTCACCACAAATGTCAATTATTTCATTTTGGATTTGTGGGCTCGTGTAAAGGGCATTCTTCTGAGATGTGACCAAATGCTCAGAAAGATCTTTATCCCCAGATTCAGCTGCGTACCGTAATAGTGCTCGAAAATTACCCTCATTCTGAAGTGGTTGTTCAGGCTCAGGTGTAATGTGGATCCGTCCCGAATCAGTTTTACCTCTTAAAGGTATACCTTGTTTGCCGCAAAACAATATTCCTTTTACGATAGGGATTAGTTTCTTTCGGTTTTCTTGTTGCTGTCTCTTTCTTTCAGAAGACAACTGCTCATCGACTGAAACCGCCTGAGAAGACATTACTTTTAGGAAGTTATCTGCGAGTTCCGAATTTCGTTTGTGATATCCTGATTTAGCATGAGTTTCAAATATTTCTAGTGCATTTTTCCACTTGCAAAAAGGATCGGTTACAAGCTGGCCGACCCGCTGATGGCCCCCTTTACCTTCATCAAGCGAACGTCTCATTACGACGCAAATTCTACAGTATGCTCCACTTTTATATTCAGAATATGCCAACCAGGGGAATCTTTCCATCCATTTCATTTGAAAGCGCAAATTTCGTTTTGTAGAAACGGGAAACTTGTAATCATCAGGTGGAGTCCAAGGCTCTTTTAAAATTTGGGCCTTTAGATATTCATCCTCGATATTGTCTTCAGTCGCATAGAAACCAACATCCAATTTAGCAGAAGGTAAAGATGACGTAACAGGTGAGCTGGTGCTGCTGCTGGTCGGTTCCTGGCTAAGTGTAGGCTCGGTAGTGGTAGGCATGAAACAGGGCGCCGGCGACACCACCGACTCGGTCTCGACATTGGACACTGCAGACGAAGTCGAAGGCTCGCTTGTCATCACAATTTTATTGTCAGCTTGCAGACTAGTTGTTGGTCCCAAAAACTCTTCTTTACGGGTAGCCGCTTGACCGCACCACTTTTTCCAATACTCCATACCTTTAAGCTTATCGCCTTTTCTTTTGTTTTTCTCCATTTTCTTGTAACCTAAAATAATAATAAAAATACTATACTAAGAGGTAAGGTTAGGTTAGTATTTTACAAATTTAGTTATAAAATCCTTTAAACATATTATGTAGTGGAAATTCTAAAAACACTTACGTAGGTTAAATCACAAAAATTACAAAATAACTTTTAATACTCTTCTTGTCACTTGTTTCAAAATAACTTTACGTTCACAGTAAAATGCAATCTGCTTTACTAGTCTCGCTCGGTAATCGTTGATCGTAGGTAATTCAAATTCAAAATTTGTCTATGAACGCGACAAGTGCGCGTGGGATACGAAACAGCACGAAAACATACGATGGTTACCGAATGCGATCGGTTAATCGACGGTGGCGAAGCGCGCGGCGCGTGGGATGATAGGAAATGCAAACCACATATTTTATTTTAGTTCAGGACTCAGGAATAGTAATGAATGAGATATGCCGCACGCCTGTCTTTATTTTAATTTTATGAATGTTAATATCTAAACTTTTCGGGGGGGGTTTGAACCCCCAAAACCCCCCCCTGGCTACGCCCGTGGCCTCCTGGTCAATGTTGATAGCTGAACGTCGACGGCCGGAACTTGTTGTTAGGGGCGGGCCCACCGGTCGTGAGTCGTGACCGTGTGCGGACCGTGCAGTGCAGAAGCGGAGTTTATGGCAGGCGTCAGCGTTGACTTCGGAGTTAGCGACCCGGCAAGCAAGGTGTGTCTTACAAATTGCCTTGGTCGCTTGATTGTTGTAGCAGTCTAGTCGATGGCGGAGCACCCGTAGAATTTTCGCAGTCGCACTTACAAATTTGCAGCCGGCCGGTTTTAGAAAAACGGCGGCGGCGCGTGCAATCTTTTTAAATCCGTTTAAGATTTTTAACGATATTATCGCACTGTACTTCACTGTAAACGTTTTTCTTGTCGCGGGTCACCAATGAGGAGGGTGACGGTGCAAATAAAACGTCCGTATCACCTTGTTCTCTACAATCCTTATATTTCTCGTTACAGTATAGCAGTACGAAGTATGCCGCATGCGTGCGGTCCCGTCAGGTGGCGAACTGGTGTTGCCAGTTGTGTGCACTAGTGATGTGGTAAATAGATTTCGCCACAATTAGTATTGAATTCTGATTTTGATCATCTACTTTTGCTGTTGACTGTACTCATCATTATGAACAACTTTTACTATGGGACCAAACATGAAATCGCGAAAAAAAAATCAGCTGTTTCCTACATTTATGTTCGCATAACTCGTCAAAATGTAGGGAACGGCTGTTTTTTTTTTCGCGATTTCAGGTTTGACGTTTGGTCCCATAGTAAAAGTTGTTCATAATGATGAGTACAATCTCCCATTTCGATTTGTCGCATGTTTTCAATTTCAACCTGTATATAAAATTCATCAATGTCAATGTGTATATAAAAATCCGGACATAATCTCTGAGGACCATGTAGATTGGTGTCTGAAATGGTATTTTGAGGAAAGAACCACACATTGAGTGGACCTGTCCAGTCAGTGCACGCATTTGTCTGTAACCGTGCAGCTCAACTCAGAACTTAAGGAACTCAACGATTCGACGAACAATACCAAAAACAGCATGTCGATTCTGTAAAAGTCTCACCGTGAAAACTTGCGTGGAGTGAGCTGTCATTCCATCTAATGCTACAGGGATTTACACTAATGACAGCTCACTCCACGCTCAGTTCACCTAAGTTTTCACGGTGAGATGGTTACAGAATCGCACTGCAGGACATTTGGGTAAGATAAACTACTCAAACTGCCAGGCCATGATTAAAACGGAAACAATGACCCACATAGTCCTCACATTCACAATAATGAAAATAATATAATAGGTACTTTATACAGTAAATGTACATGTCATTGTTAAAGTAAATAGATATTTAGAAAAAATAAAGTGTTAAATAGCAAAATGAAAAAATAAAAACAATTACTGTCTAAACCTATTGGAGCAACTCAATCCCAAGCCTTTTTGTCCCCAATATAGTCTTTTATTTTACAGTACCTATAATAGGCTTTCTGGCATAGTTTTCGCTAAATACAAAATCTGTAATTGACTCACTTCGATACAAGCCGGATAAACTAGTACACTGCGGTGTGATTCGACAGTAATTGTATTGGATTCGTAGCGATCGCGATGTCAATAAATTAAAAGTGTTTGTAGCCAATAGTATTGTTGAAATTAAGGAACTAACGTCTACTTCAGCGTGTCGATATGCTGGCGCGGTCGCAGCCCAAGATTTGGGAGAGGGGGTGGGGGGTGTCATCATGGGTGCCAAGAAATGTGGGTGTACCTACTATATGAAGGTACACCCCCGCCCGACCCTTTGAGGATTAAAGGAGTAACGATATCGCACCTTCATTTCGAAACCGTTTGAAATTGAGTTATTAACGTTTAACCTATAATTTAACAAATAAAGTCAGAAATATCTCTTATGTGTTCATTACTTTTTTATTAAGAGGTAAATAGTCATGCAAAAATCGTAAATTAGCTCTCCTGTAAAACTTAGTTTTTTGTTTAGTAACGGTTTCGAAATGAAGGTGCGATATGTTAAGGTTCATGTACATCTCCAGCTTCACATTACTTATGCTATTCAGGGACACAGCTTTTACATAGGGGGGTGTTACTTAAATGCTGCCAAATTGGTCGCATGTATTAGGAGGGTAAATTGTGCTGGGCGTGGAGAACGAGCGAAGCGAGCTCGAAAATTTTAACAACCCGCCTCTGTTTGATTAGGTTTTGTTTTATATTTTCAAGTAGACAACTAGACATGGGAGCTACATTGTCGACTTATGCAGGCAAGCCCAAGCAGCCACCAGAATTTAAAATGCATGAGTGAGCGAAGCGAGCTCGAAAATTTTGCACACTCGGATAGGTTCAACTTTTCTATCAATCATTCCAAAAGGACTAGGAATTACTTGCTTTGTCGACTTTTGAAGAGAAGCTCAAGAACCAATGTACTTACCTAAATTGCAAGAGTGAGCGTAGCGAGTCAGAAAATTTTAGCACCCCAACGATTCCAGTTGGTCAGTGATACCAACTGGAATCGTTGGGGTGCTAAAATTTTGGGTGATTTGAAGTTACGCAATACGAAAAGCATAAAATGAAGCCAATTTCGGCCGGAACGAAGGCGATCAGTCTGATCATTTCCAGATAATGTGTTACGCAAGTAGGCTGCTGAATAGTCTCTGTTTTCTTTTACCCATCATACAAAAAGAGAACTTAATTTATCGAATTATGACGAAAAGCATAAACTCGTTTTGCAGCTGTTTTGCAGCAGTTTAGGTTTTGTAATGTGGCCTTGCCTTAACCCAAGCCTTTCCAACCTTACGTACCATTAGGGAGCCCAATGGGTATCCCGAGTTTGCTTCGCTCGCTCTTGAATTCTAGAGTCTGTATTTTATAACAGGCTATAAAGGCGCGTTAAAAAACCCACTCGTCGTTGAGCTCCATGTTTTGAGTTGACCTGCGCGAATAATTGATCAACCCATCATTGACTTTGATAAATATTCATCTTTAACTAAGTGACAAAGATCATTTGCTTATGTTCGTAGATTCATATTCAACATTAAAAACAAGCATACCTACCTAATAAGCGCGTAGGTAGATATATTGTCACCTAATGAGCTACGTGAGTCATTCTACTCGCTATGCGTTATTTCTCAAGGTCAGACGTTCCCTATTCAATACGATTTATTAGTAAAAGGTAAATCTTTAAATAATAAAAGTAAGTTTTTAACGTTATCGCCGTTCTTAGATGAACATAAATTAATTCGAGTCGGTGGACAGATATGTCAGGAAAATCTTTTGAAAAGAAACATCCAATTTTACTTCATGCTTCACATATATTAACTACATTATATTTCGAAAGAGAACATGTAAGTAATATAAATAAATAAAATTCATTCATGCATGCAGGTCCGCAACTGTTGTTAGCGTCTATGCGAGAAGCGGTGGTAGGTATCTTGCGAGGCGCACAGTCAATAGTTGCGTAAAATGTAGACGACAACAAGGCGTGACGTTACAACCTAAAACAACCGACTTCAAAAAAAAAAACACAAAGTGATAAATAAGTTTAATTTCGGAAGTCGGTGTCGTTGGTTCTGCATTTTCGTTTATTGACACCGACTTCCGAAATTAAAGTTATTTATCACTTTGTAGTTTTTTTTTGGAAGTCGGTTGTTTTTTTTGTTAAAAAGTTTTTATTTTTCACTTTTTAGTGAGAGAGTTTGTGATTTATCTAAGTTACAATAGCCTAAAGTCAACTGCTCATTACCTTTTACAAAATAATATTGCTTTTCCCAATTCTGGGACGTTAATTGTTGAGGAGTTCTCCTGGTAAGAACCAGGAGAACTCCTCAACAACCATTCACCATAAGCATTGTGACGAGCATAAATTGCTTAGCAACCATATTAAAGTAATCGAATCGCAATCCGTAAAATATTTATCATTGAGTAGTTCCGATGGCCGTCTGTGGTCTTCATCATCAGCTCCACTTTACCAAATGATGATTTCCAAGAGCAAATGCTCAAGTTACTCTAAAAAACATCCAAATCGCTATAGGTTTGCCAATAAAATTTGAGGGTTTCCCTCGATTTCCCTGGGATCCTATCATCAGATCCTGACCTAATGATCATGGGACCACATGGAAAGTATACCCTTTCAAACAAAAGAAAAAAATTCCAAATCGGTCCAGGCGTTTTCGAGAAATCGGGGAACATACATAAAAAAAAAGATTCCGACGAATGAGAACCTCCTCCTTTTTTTAAGTCGCTTAAAAATGGGTAATTTACCGCTTCAGCGCATAACACCTGACTATCCTTATTCATATCTGTTGGCTTGGACTTTGCTGGCCTATTTTATATTATAAATCGTAAAGACCGTGGAAGCCGTGTAGTTAAATCCATACTAATATTATAAATTCGAAAGTAACTCTGTCTGTCTGTCTGTCTGTCTGTATGTTACCTTTTCACGCATAAACCACTGAACCGATTTCAATAAAATTTGGCAGAGAGATAGATTGCATCCCGGGGAAGGACATAGGCTACTTTTTGTCTCAATAATATCCCTAAAGGGGGGGGATATAGGGGATGAAAGTTTGTATGGGAAACCTGTTATTTCTTAAGTTAGGGATATCCCTAACTAATTTTCATATGAAAATCCGGGGCAGCGGGATCCGGGTCAGTAAGAGTCTGACACTCCCTTCCGCTCCACCCAGAGCGGGAGGAGTCATTGGATGATTTCCCATCCTAAAAAAAAAAAAAAAAAAAGGGATACGAAAATTAAAATTTTTGCTTTTGGTAACAAATAATTAACTACGTATTTCGTCGTTTTTCTAAAATGATCCCTCAAGAGTGAGTTAAATAGGGGATGATTTTAGAATTCACATGTAATATTGAAATTTTTGTGTAAATATTTAAAGACATTTTTAAGGAATTGGAAAATAGTCATAGTCTGTATCTGGAGGTGATATTTAGTCTTTATTTCATTAAAATCGGTCCACTCGGTCAAAAGTTATCACTACTTGCAACGGCCTGGAACGGAGAGCTTAGGTTTACCAGTGTGCTCGATAGATGGCGTTGTGCAAATGACACGATTTTCTGAATCGCAGTGTTAAGTCTTTCCGCAGGTGAGCATAGTGACCCTTATTCATGCAACGTATTGGAGTAGTGGAGTAGTGTTAGTTTGGTCGTTCGTTTCTAAAAAAAAATCGTAAGTTCGTAAATAATCTATACTTTTTATCTCGGACAAGGAGGTAGAAGTATAAGCTGTCTCGGAAAAGTATAAAAGTATAAGCCTGATTAACTCAAGACAATGTTTATGTTCTTTCTCCAGAATTAGCTTACTGACAGGTTATATGAGTTCATGTAATTGTTTTTTATTTTTTAGTTGACTGTATAAGTAAATTCAGTTTAATTTTATTTTAATTTATTATTGACATAATCAATTCATTTCAATGTTTTGTAATGAGTTGATTGCAATAAGTGATTAGCTAGCGACCTCTATGATTGATCATTTTATTCTTGCCTGAGTAACCGGCAGCAAGTTCGTCATGCTCCCTTAGATGTCACTGCTTGCGGTAGCGTCGGGGGTCGGGTTGCCTCCTTCCCTCAAATATGGCGAGGGGGGTAATGGCTGATCTTTGCGTTATGCTCGTGAACGGGTGCTGCTTGTGGTGACTGGTCGTCTTGCTGACCATGGTTTTATTGTTGTTATTAGTAATACCTAACTTGTTTATTAATTTTTACTTTGATGGTCCTAGTTTATCGTTTGTGACTTCAAGTGACAGCTATGTGAACAGAACCCAGCATTGCATAAATATGTAAGTTGTCACGCCCTTTATACCTGGAGGCTTTTATTTAGGTAGTTTTTTTTTATTATTTTATTTTTTTATTACTTTTGATTTAGTATTTTTATTTTAGCTTGAGTACGTATAGATTTTTATGGTATTTGTTGGTATATTGGCGTGGCTAGCTAACATATGGCAAATAATTTTAATGAATGTTATGTGTCCTGTAATGTTAATTAGATACTTTGCAGATCTAGTTTTGTATACAGTCGAGTATTTTATAACTGAACAGACAGCTGTGCTGCTGGGGAGTTTGTTGCGCCACTTCTTCTCCCCAGCGAAAGCACTAGGAAGTGGTGAAGGGCGGGCGTTTTGGGGGACTGTCTTATGTAATTTTGACGTTCGAAAAGTGCTGATTCTCAGCCTAGTTTGAATAAATGACTATTGATTTTGATTTTAATTTTGATTTTTATACAATAAAAAACAAACTTAATTTTGCGGTTCGATCCCTAGACACGATTACTGTACCAACCGCAAATAATAAGTTTGTCGTAGGTTGAGTTTAGATTAGTTATCATCAGAAATAGGTTTATTTAGGTAGGTAGTTATTTTATTTTCTGTTATTGAGTTTTTTTTTATTAGTTAGTTACTTAGGTTTACTTTTATAATCTAATATAAAATTCAAAGTCCTGTGATCCTGTCTGACTGATTATATCAATACACAGCCTAAACCGCTGGTCATAGAGACATTAAATTTGGAGAGTGTGTTCTTTGTGAAGTGTACATATAGGTAAGAAAGGGTTTTTCGAAATTTCACTCCTAAGAGGGTGAAATTTCACGCGGCCGAAGTCGCGGGCAGAAGCTAGTTGAAATAATAATATTGAATTTAATTGTTTCTTCTCTTCGCTTCGTTGTGGGTTGTGTACACACGGCTACACATCAAGCTATACATTTCTAGTTTTAGCTGACCTCGCATTGTATAGGTTTTTCGTACAATCAGAAATCAGCTTATACTGGTTATGTATAGCTTGATGTGTAGCCGTGTGTATATACTCGTACATATCTCGATTTTCTCGGAAAAAAAATCGATCGAACTGGTCGAAGTTCTGTTCTGGTTCGATCGAATTTTTGAAGTGGATATTTCTTTAGGCGCGTTGGGCATTTTTTGAGATGGGAAAAAAACCACTGAACTCTCGACACTGTTACCGACACTGCGCTACATTCGGATGTGTTCGGCTGTCCTCGGGATGTACTCGGTTTTAATGTAGGTATATCGAGTGGTGGCAAAGTATTGTGTTTGTGTTTTGTTTTCACTTCTGTCGGCACTCCCGGAGTGCCACTGTTTTTTTTTTTTAGTTCGTGGTGGTACGAGGCACTACGAGGTCGGGAGTAGGAGATCTCACTTCTCGGTCGAGTGTTTTCTAAATCTTTACTCTATTTTACTTCCGCTGATCGCAGTTGACGAGTGTCAATATTGCATTCACGATCTCAAAAGTTGATAGTTGTCTCAGTTGACTCTATTATTTTAGAAGTTAGCAATTCTTATTTATATATTGTTTTATAATTAGTGTATTGAATAAAACGTATTTTTAGTTAGTTCATTAGGTTTCATAAATATTTTCTTTTGCACTTAGTGTGCTTTGTTGTAGGTTAGGTTGTCTAAATTGTAGCTTTATTGTTAACCATTAGTACGAGTACTGTATAATTTAAGTTCATTAAGTTTGTTTGATATGCCTCGCAAGCGTAAATCGGATTTAGCGCGTAGCTCCAGCTCGAGCCGTGAAAGTTACTAGAACGCAAGAATCTGAAGAGCTGTCTCAGGCCCGTTTGACTTTAGAGCAGACTCAAGCGCGACAGATTTTAGATACTCAGCGCCACGCATCTCTTAGGGCTGCCAAGAGCTTAGAGCAGACTAAAGGTCGCTAGATTTTAGAAGCGGAGCGCCACGCATCTCTTAGGGATGCCGAGACCTTGGAGCAGACTCAAGCTCGGCAGATTTTAGATGCGGAGCGCCACGCATCTCTTAGGGATGCCGAGACCTTGGAGCAGACTCAAGCTCGGCAGATTTTAGATGCGGAGCGCCACGCATCTCTTAGGGCTGCCGAGAGCTTAGAGCAGACTCAAGGTCGGTAGATTTTAGATGTGGAGCGCCACGCATCTCTTAGGGATCCCGAGACCTTGGAGCAGACTCAAGCACGGCAGATTTTAGATGCGGAGCGCCACGCATTTCTTATGGCTGCCGAGAGCTTAGAGCAGACTCACGGTCGGCAGATTTTAGATGCAGAGCGCCACGCATATCTTAGGGATGCCGAGACCTTGGAGCAGATCAAGCTCGGCAGATTTTAGATGCGGAGCGCCACGCGTCTCTCAGGGCGGCTGAAACCGAAGAGCAGACTCAGGTCCGCCGGACTTTAGGATGCAGGGCGTCTGTTTTTCCCATGGGCAATAAATTGTATGTGGCGTGCTCACAAGTTTCTAGCCCACAAAATCTTCATGTTCTAGCAAAGGATGGCAATAACAAAAATGTTGTTTACAAAAATATTTTAACATAATATTCCACTTTTATTAAAATTACTTTGCATATTGTTATAGTACATAGGACACGTTTTATTCCGATAGTACGTTCCCGTGGGATAATTCCGACTTCCGCGCGGGCGAAGCCGCGGACAAAAGCTAGTGTTATATAAGTCTTTTTGTTTGTTTGCGTTATAAGTGCATCCATCTAGAAGCTGTCAGCGACTTAACAAAGAAGACATTTATAATGACTCTCGTGCGGTTTGTAGCTCGTCGAGGTAAGGCAACGGAAATATTCAGCGATAACGGAGGCAACTTTGTGGCTGCCGCGAGAGAAATAGGAGCGTATAAGAGATCACCACGAGCCTCTGTGTGATTTTGCGAGTCAGCAATCAATTACATTTAAGTTTATTCCGTCTTACTCTCCACATTTCGGTGGCATATGGGAAGCCGGGGTGAAGTCGGCCAAATATTTTTTAAGACGTGTTATTTGCGATAGCCCTATTCGAAGAAATTTCAACTTTGCTTACACAAGTGGAGGCGATTCTCAATAGCCGTCGCTTGTGCCCACTCTCATCCAGTTCTAACGACCTCCTTCCCCTCTCTCCGGGGCACTTCATCATTGGGAGATCGTTGACCGCCCTGCCAGCACCTATCCTAGTAGAAGTCAAGGAAAATCAGCTGCGATGGTATCAACGCCTAGAGAAGACAGCACCATTTTTGTAAAAGGTAGCAAAAGGAATATCTGTGCGAATTGCAACAGAGGACAAAATGGCGAACAGACACGTCAAAGCTGGATGTTGGAGATATGGTAGTCCTAGCAGATGAGAACGACGCGTTCTTCGCCTTATATCCGGATCTGATGGGATAGGATTGAAAGAGATCTTTGAATGCCCGGGAATAATTATGTTCAGGCCTTAACGCCTTCAATAAAATAATGGCACCCCCACACTGCGAGTTCGGTGATGAAACTTGTATTATACAAGTAGGCGCAAATTTTTTCATCAAACAAACTGTATAATCATCTTCACTTGCCTAATAACCACCGTCCGTGTAACATTCTATTTTATTTTATTGTTGTGAATGTGAGGGGCCCGTGGCTAAATAATAACAGCCGCACAGGTCGATCGATCAGGTTAAGCTACGCTTGCCGCGGTTGGTCTGTGGATGGGTGACCATCTTTACATATCGAGACCCCTCCATGCCTCGGAAAGCACGTTAAGCCTTAAGTCCCGGCTGTCATTTGTGGATCTTTGACAGTCGTTACGGGTAGTCAGAAGCCCGAAAGCCTGACAACCAGTCTTATCAAGGGTTATCGTATTACCCAGTAACTGGGTTGTGGAGGTCAGATAGGCAGTCGCTCCATGTAAAATACTGGTATTCAGCTGTATCCGGTTTAGACTGGAAGCCGACCCCAACATAGTTGGGAAAAGGCTAGGCAGATGATGATGTTGTGAATGTCAGGACTATGTGGATCATTCCTTTTTTTCTGTTTTCCTTCTTAGTTACTTTTAATCATGATCTGGCAGTTTGAGTCATTTACGCGGCCTACCCAAATGTCCTTTCTTTGGTATTGTTCGTCCAATCGTTGAGCTCCTCAACTTCTGAGTTGAGCTGCACCTTTTTTGACAATTGCGTGCACTGACTGGACAGGTCCGCTCAATGTGTGTGGTTCTTTCCTCAAAAGACCATTTTAGACACCAACCTACATTGTCTCCATATGATCTGACCAAGATTTTGTCTGGACTTTAAAAGAGACTGTGACCTCTGAGTTTGTTTCGGCCTTTCTTCTCAGAGTAGTCAGATAGGAAATGCCGACCTCATCTAGTTTAAAAAATATGACTGACGTGTACCTAAAAGTGTTTGTACAAACCGGTACAAACCTACTTACAGAAAATAAATCATTTATCATTTTATCATTTAACAATAAATATTTTTGCGATTCTTGGGACTTTGATTGACACGTGTATATCCTCCAAAGATATAACAAAGTCAAGGATAGAAACATCCCAGACGATTTTTCAAAATTCCACCCTTATGGGGGTAAAAAGGGGGATACAGTTTATTTGAAAAATCTGCAGGGCAATTCTCGTAATTTTATGAACGTTCACAGTCTGATCTGTCTCAATCTGTCAAAAATACCTCTAATTTCCCTACATTTTGCCAAGTTTTTGACATTTGTTTGTTGCCGAGATGAGACTGCGACTAGATTTGAACGTTTTAAATTACGAGAATTGGCCTTCTGATCCCTTTGATCTATAAACTTAAAAATTGGCCCGAATACTAATTTATCTAAATAAATGATAAAGATGATAAACATCCATTTTCGAAATTTTTACAGGAAAGTACGAATTTCACGCGGATGAAGTTGCGGGCTGAAGCTAGTATTATTATAAATGGTAGTTTTACATTGTTTAGTTGTATTATAATCATAAAAATGGAAAATATGGCCACTATTATCCTTTTTAAGGATTATAATAAAACTAAACAATGTAAAACTACCGTTTGATATTAACTTATAATCTTGTGTCACTGTTTAGGTTCTAGTTCTTTGCATGCCTGGGATTGGGAATTCAGTTCGAGTCAAGTTTTTCTCTTATATCGTGGCATCTGAGATGCATCGTATTGTCATAGGGCCTGTGGTAGCCTAATGGGGCGGAACCTGTCGTGGAAGAAAGCAAGCACAGCAGTACCAATCACAGGAATCAGTATAATCGTAGATCATCATAGAGTAGGTGGTAGGGACTTACATGTTCAGAGTCCTTTCCTTTCAGAGCGTCGAGCAGGTGATCGGCGTCGAAGGCGCGCGAGAGTGCGCCGTGCACCACGCCGCGCCGGCACAGCACTCGTGACATCACCGCGTCCTCTGCAGCGTTCACAGACACTAGCACTGCTGCCAGCGAGATGCGCGGGCGCAGGTTGCTCACGACTCGCGCGCCGCGAGGGTTGTGCTCGCTATATACGGTACTCCCTGGCGCCGCAGGGAGGGTTGCTCCACTCCCTACCTCCGCAAATCTCCGGAACGCCCTCCGCAAATCGCTCCGTGATTAAACTATTGTTGCTGTGGTTACGTTTATAACTACCGCAGCTGTGGGGACCCCGATGGAGGACATACATACATACCTACAACTAAAAGATAAATTCACCTACCATAATTGTTACAAATGTCAGGATATGCTTAGTTAGACACAACTAATAAGATGTGTCGTCGGAACGTCGTCTATGCAGACACGAGCAGAAAGTCCCCGACGATGGTACATAATGTACTTACTTTTTTTCTCAGTCACAGGAACGTGTACCTTTAACTTGAGTGGGAACTAGGTATTTCGTTATGCGTGAATTTTGTGGAACACCATTTTGTGCAGGGCTGCTAAGAAATAAACTTTTGGCAAGTGGGTAACATTCCTAAATTGACGTATGTAATCAATAGGGACTTTAAGAAGTATTTACAAAAAACTGATTATCAGGAGCTTCGGCAGCAAATAATTTTGTTTCACAATGGACTTTTAACACAAATTTTATTGTGACAGATAGAAGTGCGGAAATTTTTGAAAATGCGAGTCATTAAATAGTCCGCTGTTGTAGTAGTTGTCATAGAGTTAAAACAGTAGGTTTCTGAAGGGCAATTCCTGCATTTTTAAGAACGTTCGCATTTTAATGTCAAAAAACCTCTTATTTATTGTCACGACACTGAGATGAGATTGAACTTGCACATGGTGTTCATTGATCTGGAGAAAGCGTAAGATAGGGTATTTCGGGATGTGTTGTGGTGGGTCTTGAAAGAGAAAGATTTTCTCGGGAAGTCTGTAGAGTTCATTCGAGCTATGTAGCAGTCAACAAGAGAGATAAGTATACGGGATCGTTGGATATATTTGAAGTTTATTAAGAAACTGGTGGATTTTCTCGAATAAAATTTAGTTTTATCAATAGAAAACAAACAGCTCACTTATCAAATTAAATTTCAGTCGACAAAATCGATCGGTTTCTTACTAAACTTCAACTATATCCGATGATCCTGCATACTTATATCTTTTATTGACTGTACCTACAATCAATTTCGTACCTACGTCCGGTCGTACGCTGGCTACACCGACGAGTTCTTATGTTGTACCTACAGTCAATCTCGCACCTACGTCCGGTCCGACGTTGGACGACGACGACGAGTTCTTATGTTGTTATAATTCAGATGGCTATATGACTAGGGGAAATTTACGAAACGGTGGATGGACTGTGTGAAAGATGATATATGTATGGCTAGAAAGGGAGTAAAGAACTACAACTCATAGAAAATTTGGAAGAAAAAGATGTCACGTCGACCTCAAATAAATTGGTATGAGAGCTAGAGAATGATGATGACTTAAAAAACACTCGGTATTATTATATTATTATTATTATCTTTTTCATATCTCGGGACCATTGAGTCCCGGTCCTTTGGAAGGCGTACGAGGGGACGAAGCCAACTCGCAGAGGCCCCTTAGGAAATTTTAATAAAATATAATTATTATTATTACTCGTGTATGTAGGTAAGTAGGTCTTGGTATTTATTTAGGTATGTAGGTACTTATTTCGGGAGCCGGAAAGGGACCAGAAAATAAAACATAAAAATATGTAGTTCACATTTTTTACTCTAAAACGTCTAAATAAGTAGTAACTAAAACCTCCCGTAAATATTAGATATCTAATACAGAGACTAAACAAAACAAAGTAGCCTAAAAACAGGGTGTGGAACCTAAGATAGAAACACGCTTGTACGATACGACTACATACAGAAAGCACAGCTAATAGAAATCTCTATTCCTACACAGCACGTTTCGCCGAAAACTCTGTTGATAGAAAACATTGTTTGCAGATATCTCGGTCGATAGGAAACACTGTTGACAGAAATCTTCTTTGCGGGGCTCCTATTTCTGTGTAAAGGGTTTAAAGTAACCTTACCAAACCTAACCTCGGTGTGCTCTTCGCTCGCTCTTGCATCCTACGTCGCGCTTTCTTTAGACCAAGCTATCTGGAAACAGTGGTTTCTATGAACAAAGTTTTCGGCAAGAAGTGCTACCTATCTATGAACAGAGATCTCTGTCAAGACAGTGCTTCCTATAGACAGAGACTACAAAAAATGTTTTCTATCAATAAAGTTTTCGGCGAAACGTGCTGTCTAGGAATAGTGGTTTCTATTAACTTTGCTTTCCGTATGTAGTCGTATCGTACAAGCGTGTTTCTATCTTAGGTTCCACACCGATAATAACAAAACCGTCCGATGCTCGCGGTTCTCTTCACGTGGATACAACTGTATACAATACTGCCCGATGCTCGCGGGACTCTTCCCGTGGATACAACTGTATTCAAAACTGCCCGATGCTCGCGGGACTCTTCCCGTGTATACAAAACTGCCCGATGCTCGCGGGTCTCTTCACGTGTATACAACTGTATACAATACTGCCCGATGCTCGCGGGACTCTTCACGTGGATACAACTGTATACAAAACTGCCCGATGCTCGTGGGTCTCTTCGCGTGGATACAACTGTATACAATACTGCCCGATGCTCGCGGGAATATTCCCGTGGATACAACTGTATACAAAACTGCACGACGCTCGCGGGTCTCTTCGCGTGGATACAACTGTATACAATACTGCCCGATGCTCGCGGGACTCTTCCCGTGGATACAACTGTATACAAAACTGCCCGATGCTCGCGGGTCTCTTCGCGTGGATACAACTGTATACAATTCTGCCCGATGCTCGCGGGAATATTCCCGTGGATACAACTATATACAAAACTGCACGACGCTCGCGGGTCTCTTCTCGTGGATACAACTGTATACAATACTGCCCGATGCTCGCGGGACTCTTCGCGTGGATACAACTGTATACAATACTGCCCGATGAACGCGGGTCTCTTCGCGTGGATACAACTGTATACAATACTGCCCGATGCTTGCGGGAATATTCCCGTGGATACAACTATATACAAAACTGCACGACGCTCGCGGGTCTCTTCGCGTGGATACAACTGTATACAATACTGCCCGATGCTCGCGGGACTCTTCGCGTGGATACAACTGTATACAATACTGCCCGATGAACGCGGGTCTCTTCGCGTGGATACAACTGTATACAAAACTGCCCGATGCTCGCGGGACTCTTCGCGTGGACATAACTGTATATAATACGCGTATATCAAACAATATACATACCTACATAGTTACATGGAATCATTTTTAGCTAGTAAAATACTTACTGAAGTGGAAGGTACCACATTGTTCAGACACATACCTACGGATGAGCGACGAGCCTGAGCGTAGGTATATTTGATCCGTGCCAGTTAGACTGCTTTAGTATCTAGAGCTAGACTACGGTGCTGTTGGCCAAAACAATTCTTGATAATATTTTTCTCAGGAACACTGTAGCGCCGTAGAATACTTAGAAAAACTTTTTTGTTAATCTTATGCGTTCGCTCATCTTACGTCGCGTCTGAAAGGATAAGGCAGCTCGCGAGCTACGCGGGCAATCTTAGCCGCAAAAGATCCGACCGAGATGCGGACGCTACTTAAGTAAGATAGGTAGGTACACAAAGTTTGGCCGCGACTGGTCGGTGCCCCCGCGGCCCCGTGCTCCGCGTAGTGCGCGAGGGGCCCTACACGATTTTGATTTCAATACATTTTCCGCGAATCGCTATATTATATAATATTTCAATAATTTATGTACAGTTTACGTAAACAGGTAAATAATAGATAAGTATGTAGATAAATATCTAAAATTCGGCAAGGATGTCTGTGAGCCCCAACTGATTGCCGCTCCCGGTTCCAGGTATTGGTGTCTGCTGCTGTACCCGACATCAGTTCAGCACAGACGCCGCACGGGGCCGCTCGGCGGCGGGCGGCGTGCGGCGGCCGTCGCATCGTTCACAGACATGCAGGTCGACTAGTGTAAGGCGCATTATAGTGTACCTACATAAAATTTTGTGTCGTAACTCATCAGTTCATAGTTCACAATTGACTAGTTCAATGAGCACAAAATGTCTGCACAACGGGCACGTCACGATACGTCACTTCTCTCACGCACGCCACGCCACGTCACGTCACGTCACGCCGTGCCGCGGTGCTCGCACTTGTCGCTTTGCGTTATTCGTCAGCTGAAAAGATAAAAAGTTTTATTAGCAGACAATCGCCTCCCTGTATGTTCAACTCAACAACCTGTGTTGGATCAGTAATGTCTCCTCGCACGATCCGAAGAGTGTGTATTGTACTGACTGTGCACCGGGAGTCTGCACGTGTCGACTGATAAGTAGCAGTTCTTATATTATGTATGGATGAGTGTACATAATTAAGTACGAGTTTATCTGTGTATAATCTGCTCCCAATAAGTTGCATCGCGTTCAATGAATGAACATTTTGTGGCGGACTGTTTAACTAAACGATGTACAGATTAGCGCGGCGCGAGAGTATGAACAGTTTAATGTTGAAAGGGGACCACATAAAACTGCTGCTACTCCGATTAGTTATTTTTGATACTTTAATCTTTTTTCAAAATGCGAATGAACCTATTTTATGGACAAAATAAAATATTTTTAATTTTAAAAGCAGCTCAATTATTAGATTGATTGCAGTACCAATGTAAGCTTAGAAATGCCTAGCTCAACTCTAAACGGTGTTTATCAGTTGTTGTGGATAAAGAACACGAACAGTGTTCAGTGTGCAAACGAATATTATTTATTAATGGAACTATGGACTTTGACGTAAGAATAAAACTAAACAAGCCTTGAATATTGAACAAGTGTCAAATTTTTGTGGGAAAATCGATGAGTCTTTGAGTCCTAAAACTATCCGATACGAAACACACTCAACAAGTATTAAACTATCAGGTTGTATCTACAGGCCTGGAGGCCTACCATGATCTATTTAAAAACGATTCAAAAGCAAGACATTTCAGTTTAGGTTCTTAAACTGCATCGTTCACAGTCGTACCATGACGTCCAATACACTCAGCGGCATTTGGATCGTTGAAAGTGAATGAGCGTTAAGAGCTCGTGGTAGGTATCCAGATGGCACGGCCTAAATTGAATCGTTAAACTGACGTCATGGTACGAATTAGCAGAACAGTTCAGTTTAGGTCCTAAAGTGGATCGCGTTAAGAGATCGTGGTAGGTATGCTGGCTGCATTTCAATTGACACTTGCGTAGCACCGAGTGTAGCACGCCTACGCCGTGCCGCGCCATGTCGATGTTTCGTAGCACCGACGCTACGTCGGCGACACGACTGCTAACCCGCGCGCCGCGTGTGGACAGTTTGCGAATTATTATGTAAGTGTTTGTATTAGTATCATTGTCCACATATTGCGTGTGGGCCAATCATTTCGATAGTAATATATATGTCAATGGTGCGTGCACTGTGCAGTCCAAAAAGTGACTTCAACAATATAGTGCTGGTCGGTAGTCAGTTACGCTCCTTACAGGCATTTGTTAATTTGTAATTAGCATTCCTAATAAGTTTGACCTAGTTGTAATGAAATAATGTAGTCTAAGTTTATTTTATATTATTATTATTACGTAATTTACTCGTCTAACCTATACAACATTATTTTTAGTATGTGCGAAACCTGAATATAGTTTGTTCAGAATAAGTAACTGAATCGATTTCAATCATTTTTACACCATGCTATAATTTGTCCCATAAATATTTAATCACTAGGTAATTACAATAAAATCGCTGGACAGTTAGGTACCTACTGCCAAACTATTATCAATGAGCGTACGATGCTGGAGGAGCATGGTCACCCCGCGCCGCGCCGCGCGGTAAGCATGTTTTTGAACGGACAACCAGGTAATAACAAGATGAGGTACTTAGATAACAAGCTTATAACTTTGTGATTTCTCATGATACAGTTTTGAAATTTTGTTCATAGATTGTTTACATAAAAATAGTAGATACGTGTTTCGGGTTTCGCATATATACTAAAAATAATGTTGTATATGTAAAAGTAATTTTTAAAATGATTGTAGCTGAGATGATATATTTTTGATATTTATTTTATCTGAGAACCCGGCCTACGAAGACAACTGTTTAAATTCACATATTACAATATGGTGCCTACACATATCGTTTTTCATTAAGTGCTCTAAACTGTTACATTTAAGCTCTTTACATTATTATTGTATTGTACGGAGGCGATGTAAAAAATATCCGCGACGTCGAAACGGGAGGACGCGCAGCTGCATAAACACCGACCGAGTTCATTGCAAAACGAGCAGTATGCAGGGAGGAAAGAGGTCAATGTAGAGTGCATGCGTCGCGGAGTTCGTGATAGTCCGCGCACCAGCATTATGCTGCGGCCGCAGGCGCGGAGGGACAGGACACCGGCCACGTGCCGCTCACTACTTACTAATGTGCACGCGACGAGACAATTGACTCGGCGCACTGGCCGCGCGGGGCACACTCCGCACGCGCGCCTCTCAAGCTGCCAGGTGATACGTACTACGACCTGCGTACATTACCGTACCTACCAAATTCGATAATTTTAAATGGAACGGAATAACAAGTGCAACAAGTAGCTGTTAGTTAAAAAACCTTTTAACAACAAAAAAAAAAACACTGCAAAGTGAAAAAAAACTTTAATTTCAGAAGTCGGTGTCTTTGGATCTGTATTTTAGTTTTTTGCCATCGACTTCCGAAACTAAAGTACGAGGGTGCATCAAAAAGTTCTTAAAATTGCATAGATATTATAAAACCTTTTTGGGAGAAGTTCCATATTCAAATTAAAGAGTGTCAATCACACAATATTTATGCAAACTGTCACTTGTTTTTGTCAATTCGTTCGCACGTAATAAGTAAATTGTTTTGTGCAACGAGTTGCTAAAAACCCAAAATTATGGATAAAAGTGAGTTACGTGCGGTGATAAAATATTAACATTCAGCAGACATTAGGGGATGATGCTGTACCCTATTCTACGGTTGCGTACTGGGTGGCTGAATTTAAAAGAAGTAGATCAAGCTGTAAAGATGACCCTTCTGGGCGGCCTTCAACCTCTGTTACGGAAGAAAATGTCAAAAAGGTTGAGAATCTGGTTTTGGAAGACAGAAGAATAACTATAAAACATATAGGTACATATAGGTAACATGTAGGTTGACTGGTAGGAAATGCCTATGGCATTAAGTCCGCCTCTGTACATTTTTGTGCTTGAAGTATTAAATAAATAAATAAATAAATAATAAATAAATATAGCTGAGATCCTAAAAATATCATTTGGTAGCGTTCATTCCATTTTAATTGATTCACTGGGGTTCAAAAAAGTGTCGGCAAGATGGGTGCCACGAATGTTAACCGACGAAAACAAAAAGCGACATTTGGAAATTTCTAAGCGTAATTTCTCGAAATGTTTCAGCGTGATTCGGATAATTTTTGCCGTCACCTTGTCACCATGGATGAAACGTGGGTCCACCACTTCGATCCTGAAACTAAGAGACAAAGCATGTCTTGGAAACGACCATCCTCTCCATCCATTAAGAAATATCGAGTTGCTCCTACCGCTGGCAAAGTTATGGCTTCAGTGTTCTGGGATAGTGAAGGAATCCTTTTTATTGATTACATGCAAAAGGCCAGACGATTACTGGACGCTATTATGCAAGTTTAATCCCGAAAGTGCGTGAAGCGATTAAAGGAAAACGTCGTGGAAAACTATCGTTGGGCGTGTTGTTTCTTCAAGATAACGCTCCTGCTCATCGATTGGAAGTTGCGCTCAACGCAACCCGCTGTGCTGGCTTCAATCTCCTTGACCACCCACCATATTCTCCAGACTTAGCCCCAAGTGAATTTCACTTATTCCCAAAATTAAAAGAGGACATTCGTGGAACAAAATTTCACGATAATGACGCGGTTATGGCTGCGGTATGTAATTGTTAAGGAGTTCTCCTGGTAAGAACCAGGAGAACTGGAGCTGATGCTGACGTCACCATCAGCTCCACTTCACCATACGCATTGTGACGAACATAAATTGCTTAGCAACCATATTAAAGCAATCGAATCGCAACCCGTGAAATATTTATCATTGAATAGTTCCGTGGTCTTCATCATCAGCTCCACTTTACCAAATGATGATTTCCGAGAGCAAATGCACAAGTTACTTTGAAAACTACCCAAATCGCTATAGGTGTGCCTATAAAATGTGAGGGTTTCCCTCGGTTTCCATGGGATCCTCTCATCAGATTCCAAATTGGTGACAATGGGACCACATCGAGAGTATACCCTTTCAAACAAAAAAATAATGTTCAAAATCGATCCACAATTGACGGAGAAATAGGTGACATACTTAAAAAAAAAACAAATTCGAACATAAAACCTCCTCCTTTTTGACCTACAGCAACCGGAGGGGGGGGGGGGGAGGGGGTCTGGGGTGTCAGCTTGACGCTGGGCGCAGGCGCGTTATCGCGACTTATTCCATTAGCATCAAACTGCGAGCCCGCTGATTATCGCGCACTCGATCTAAACACGTGCGGTTTGTAACACAGCGATATATTCCGGCGATTGCAAAGTTGCATTAAACAACATTAACGTGCTCCTATCTAAAGTAGCATCTCGCCCGTAATCAATGATGCGGTGGACAGGAACCTCAGCACGTGTTCACTTGTACAAGTTGTGTTCTGCAGTAAGTATACACACAATATCTTCACTCTTTAGTCTAGCTATACCACTAGATCGTCTGTAGGCTACGTCGCGCGTCATTCAATCCCTCTCATTAGCTTATCCTCTCATTAACATTAGCGTCTTAACACATAGAGGTAACCTCTTGAAACCATAAAATTGTGTAAGTAAATTATTTCTGAAATTTTACAAAATGTAGGTATACCAAATGTAATGTCTATGTCGCAGTTAACTGGTTAAATTAGCCGTTTAGTTAACCGCCTAGCCCTTTTAACTAAACGGCGGCCGTTCAATTATTATAGTTTAGGTTGTGGAACTGTAACCAATCACGCGTGAGCCAAATTGGTCACAGTAACTAAGCCAGGGCATCCCGACCAAATGGGTTAGGTTAGGTTAGAACTGTGATCAACCGCGAGCGAGCCGAGAGAGCGAAGCGAGGCGAGCACTACTTCCAAATGCCAGGCGGTTAACTAAACGGCTAATTTAACCAGTTGGCTGCGACATCAACATAATGAAAATGGAAATTGTAGGTATGTACCGCGCTGCGAACCTAACAGAAAATAAAATTATTTATAAGTAGGTAGGTAATATTAGTGACGCGAGCTCACATCAAGCTGCTCATGACATCTCAATGACTAATGACAGGCGCAATAGTTGGGGATTAAACAAAATTTTTCACAATAAGCTCAATAATGATGGTCTCGTCAAGTAAGATCACAGCGACAAGTAGTGCATGACGGTTTGTTATTGTAGCCGGGACAGCGCCGCACGTGCGCCGCCCGGCCGGCCTCACATGTACCAAATAAAATAACTAAGTAATGCTCTTAACTAACTCATACAAACGCGCCCCGCATCAAAACGATATTATAATGTCATCACACCGTGTCAATCGTAATTGTTCGCGACCGCGACTCCAAACGCATTATTTACATCCCCTTCTCCGTTCGTCAAAACGCTGCACGGGACACATCGATACCTGCGTCTTTTACTAGCTTCTATAACTGACGCAATAAAGTCTATAATTCAACCGACAAACTGTTAGAGGGTAAAGAGAGTACGGAGTACCTATAAACTTTGAAGAGGTGTCGTTAGGGTTGGAAATCGCGTGGCACACGGGATAATAGGAATGGCATAGTGTTGTAATAGCGCGGGACACCGTGCCGGATGGAGAGCACGTGCGAGGTGGCGCGAATGTGACGGGCGCCGGGTGCGCAGCGCACATGCCACGCGCGGACAGGTTGCGCTGGGGCGCAAGTGTGACGCGCACTCGGCTCACTGCCGCGCATCGGCGCGCGGCGAGTTTGTAATTTTGATTTGACAACATGGAATAGAAATAATTCCTGGGAAACGACTTTTATATTCGGTATGGAAAACCGCTGCAGTAATGCACAATGAAAGTATGTAAATACATAATGCATGCAAAATAATAAAAGCCAATTATGGCATAATAGCTGTTGCCCGCGAATTCGTCTGCGATCAAGACAAAAAACACGTGGCGCCATCTATTATCATAATAACGTTAGTGTTGTTTTCCTCAGGAACAACACTTTTTTTCGGAAGGTAAATCCTATGTCCGTTTCTGTACACCTGACAACGTATAAGAAAAATTTCAGGATGATCGGTTCAGTGGTTTAGGCGTGAAAGGTATCAAACAAACAAACAAACTTACTTTCGCATTTATAATACTAGTTAGGATTAGTCTCTTTGCACGAATTTACTCGCCCGGAACGGGCGAATCGACACTTTTAACCGGTCTGCGGTAGGAATAAACTGGTAGAAATCGTCTCGTAACGAAAAAGCGTTATGCGCCCTGCATGCGATTTTCTCTCTCTGACTAGGAAAGACAGGTAGAGAGAGATACCTAGTTTTCATGGTTTTCGAGGGTGCTAAAGCCTATAACATAAAACAGCCTAAAATGCCTAATCAGCCTATAATGTTCCCACTGCTGGGACACAGGCCTCTCTGTGAGAGGGAGTGGGCCGTAATCCACCACGCGGGCCCAGTGCGGGTTGATAGATGTCACATTTCTTCGAATTGTTGGTTCTAAGTATGACATGCTGGTTTCCTCACGATGTTTTCCTTCAACGTTTGGAGAGCAATGGTGATGAAATAATTTACACAAAGTAAAGCGCCTGTCTGGGTTCGAACCTACGACCTACAGCCTATAGTGAGGTCAAAATAAAAATCCAAGAAGGCGACAACTTTAAGCTTCTAAAAGCTTCTAGTAAGTATAAGTTTTTGTATTTATTTATTTATAGTTAATTAAAACGGTACAACACCAGTTACATTAATGAACATAGAGACAATAATTACGTTGACAACAATATAATTTAAAATAACATGGAACAGTGGACACATACTTTCTCTCACAGAACTCCAGACATATACGCATAATCTTGAGGGGGGGCATAAAGCCAGAAAAAAGTCAAATTTCACCCGCGCTTTCTTGCCTACCCCTCTCATCAAACACGACAAAAACAAAACACAATCCCTTCCCGCCAGCAGAAACTTTTCGCCCGTCCAAGTAAGCCAGAGATTAAAACAGAAGAAGAACTAGCAGGGGATCGAGGGGGGAGAGGGGGGGCTCAGGGGATCAGACCGGTATAAATCATATTATATATTTGTGTTTGAATTTCAATCTTCTGTAATAAGTATACGCAAAATAATCAGATGGAACGGCGCTATTCAATGTACCTAAGTATGATAGCAGGCTGTGCAAGTAGATATCTTGATATGGCAATAATATTGTAAGTCCCTGAATCTGTTCCGATGCCTGGTAACAGATTCACGGACATACAAGTAATACAGCCTATTTATGAATTTCCAATTCTGGATTGAAGGACTAACTTTACTATACAGTAAAAAAATAATTTCTTGAATTGGAGAGCAAACCGAGTTGAATGCCTATACATTTTCGATTCCGAATAAAATTACAAATGATCAATTTTCGGATATTTTCCTGTACCTATTTATGCTGTGAGACCTTGCTTCTTGCCACTTTCATTATTCTAGGTCAACGGGAATAATTAAAACCTACAAGGTACACCCAAGGATTTAAATTTCGAAACACGCGACATGAATGGCAATTTATGCCAGCTTCTAAGTGAGTGTCTTAGAGGCTTGATATTTCTACAGCTCCAAGAAACCGTAGATCTAAGTATTTGATATCAATTTCAACTTGATACGTATTCCTGAGAAAAAGAGACAGACGGATGGACAACGAAGTTATCCTGTATCTAAGGATTTAGATTTTTCCTTTTGAGGTACGGAACCCTAAAAAGCAAAAGCACTTCCATCAAAGTATAATATTACATACTCCTAATCATAAATCATGATGAAAACAAACTCAACAATTTTGTTTTTTTAACGATTTATAGGCCAATATAATCGCATCGCTTATCTTACGATTTTTTACTTTGAGCTATTTTAATCAAGCCTTTTTAGAATGACGACGTTATAATGGTCATATTAAGGACAAAGATGATTGAAAATATCTATCAAAAATCTTAGAAAATTTGTTGCACCACAGTGATGAGCAACCTTATTTAATTTTCTCGTAATGGTTTCTCAAATGACAATATTATTTAAACGAAATTATGATCATTGTTCATTCCCTTTATGTTCAATGCAATTCTTTAGTAAGTAAAAACATCTGTTTATTTTGCATATACTTACTATACGCTAAGTTTGAATTCAGAATCTAAGAATCATGTCTTAGTATTTTTTTGAAACTAGAAACTCAATGTTGACGTGACAAAGTTCAAATTCCAAAATTTAGTTTAGAACCTACAAGTTGGACGTCACACATCTTGCTGAAAAACAGTGTTGACTAAGAAAAAAATTATATTTGTATATCGTGGATTTTTCTTTGCAGGATCGTGCAAAGTCAATAAATTAGCAACATGTGATACCCAAGTAAAAAAATTATATTCGTATGGTGGATTTTGCACTGTATTATGCAACGTCAAACGGCATGTGCCATAAAAGCCTTTCCTGCGCGAAGTGCGAGTAGGAAAAAATCCCCGCCGAAAACATTTGTGGTCAACGAGGCCAAGTTCGATACAAAAGAAGTACATGTTTGTCAGATTTACCGATATGGCATCTATGTAAATGGGTTCCAAAGACTAAAGTTCATTAGGTTCCTCTTTTGTAACTGTTGAAACTTTAGCTTTAAAAACTTGCCAAGTTATAATATGAGCTTTGGACTTTCTCTCAACTCTATAGAACTTAGCACCCATTTAGAGTTTAACTCTTTTATCGGCGAAGCCGACAATCCCAAACATGTTGATCCGTCACAACCTTTACTCATCCTCACCATAAAAAGAAGGCTAGTCATGAGAACACTATCCGTATAAAATATTTCATGTGCACACCGTTTCGTACTTTTGTCCACAATAAACTCATTACGTATTTAATTTCCGATATTTCTTTTGTATGCTCCAATAATAATAATAATAATATATACTGAATTTCGAGTTTCAACTTGATTTAGGGAATAGTACCTACTAAAAATCGCTCGGAATTGATCGTCTAAGGGTTACCTTATACAGAGTGTGTCAAGAAAAGTGTAAGAAAACGAATTTGGATTCCAGCACGAACTTTCAAATGAACGCTAGTTGGCTATGTTGCAAATTTTCTCCGCAAGAACGAAAAATTAAGTTTTCTTTTTGTGCGTTTACAGCATTACAAAGTTACAAGTCCACCAAGCCAAGTAGTGCTTCGTCCACGTCCACATGGCCATTTTGTACCTTATTTTTAACCGACTTCAAAAAAGGAGGAGGTTCTCAATTTGGATATTTATATTTTTAGGGTTCGGTACCTCAAAAAGAAAAACGGAACCTTTATAAGATCACTTCGTTGTCGTCTGTCTGGTCGTCGGTCAAGACCCTTTTTCATAGGATCGCGTAAAATTATCAAGTTGAAATTAATATCAAATACTCAAGGCTACAATCCCTTGAAGCAGTGAAAACATCAAATTTCTAAGTCAACGCAATCAAAAGATACGGGCGTCTATGTTCCGGAATCAAAACCTTTACGATACTTCCAGTTGACCTAGAATCATGAAAGGTAAGGAGCAATGTCATGTAGCAAAGTAAAGGAAAAAATCCGAAAACCGTAAAATATTAGTTAAATACAAAAAACCAGTCAAGAGCAAGTCGGACTCGCGCCCCGAGGGTTCCGTACAAATTTGTACGTAAGTAAATAGTTTATCACGGGTTTTTTTATGTAACTACTTTACGGTTTTTGGATTTTTTCCTTTATTTTGCTACATGACCTTGCTTCTTGCCAAATTTCATGACGCATTGTGACGAGCATAAATTGCTTAGCAACCATATTAAAGTAATCGAATCGCAACCCGTGAAATATTTATCATTGATTAGTTCCGATGGCCGTCTGTGGTCTTCATCATCAGCTCCACTTTACCAAATGATGATTTCCGAGAGCAAATGCTCAAGTTACTCTAAAAAATATCCAAATCGCTACAGGTTTGCCAATAAAATTTGAGGGTTTCCCTCGATTTCCATGGGATCCTCTCATCAGATTCCAATTTGCTGAGCAATGGGACCACCTTGGGAGTATACCCCTTCAAACAAAAAAATAATTTACAAAATCGATCCACAATTGACGGAGAAATCGGTGAACATACAAAAAAAAACATAAAGTCGAACATATAACCAACTCCTTTTTGGAAGTCGAAGGAGTGCGTCGCTTCTGCGCCGTGGCTGTGGCGGCTCGAACGGGCTCCTGAGTGTGTTGTCCGAGCGGTGGGACTTACCTTTATTGCGGAGGTGGCTGCATGCCAGCGCCTGCGTTTATTATATAATGTAATGTGTTTATTAATTATTATTTTGATTTTAATTTTATTTTGTTTTTAATTAATTTTATTTTAATTTTAAGCTTGATTTTGATTTTGATTTTATTTATATGGATATTTAACTGAAATATTTTTGATTTGATTACGCCTTCATACTGAGATCTATTCATTTCTATGGATTCGTGCTCTTCTCATATTTATGGCTCTGGCTTCGTCAACCCGTCTCTTCGACTCAATGGTAGATCTAACTAAAGCTTCAAAAAATTCCAGATAAACTATATAGACAGCAAATCATCGTTGATATATATACTCAGTTCTGCTAGTTTATTAGCAGCGTCGATAAAACTATTCAAATGATCTCGTACATCACTAGTTGCCGACATTTTGTGCAACATCAATCGCTTTACAAGTGTCAGCTCCCTAATTGCGTAACACTCTATCAATCTCAATCTGGATCATTTCCAAGGATATTGCTAATCCATTGCTTCATATGTTCGAAAAATGTGTCTGCTCAACAACGTAAATGACGCAATTAATATCGTCAACAGTTTGTACGTATGGAAGAGCAGAGATATTAGACGAAAGTTTTTTGGATCGTCCGTTGCTTTCCCTGGCTTCGGAATTGAGAGACGGGGTATTGAAGCTGATTCCAGACAGTTGTTGTATAGTTGCAGCAACCACGACACACCGACCGGGTCAAGCTGTTTGATTTGCTCAACTGAGATGTCGTCCACTCCAGAGGCTTTACCACACTTAAGACCCCTAATCGCTGTGACGATATCAGAAAGGTTGAACGGTTTGCTAATATCGTCGCAAGCGCCATCGGGCTTATGTGGCTTGGGGACCTTGCTGGAACGGCGGCGTGTTGGTAAACCGTTAACAAGCAGTTGGTGACTTGGCTTGGCGGGATTGGTTGAGGGGACACGCTGGTCAGCTTTCTTATAGCGCTCCATGCCTTTTCAGTGTTATGGGTCATGTCGATGTTAGTGACAGTGTTGATCCACCTGTCCCGTCTGATTTCACCTAATTTTGACAGCAGCATTTCTCCAGTTCACTGGTCAGATCACTGGTACCTGTCGACAACCCTGGAATATAGGAAATCCTGCAGCCCCTTGGGATGTGTCTTCGGGAAGTAGTTGATACAATCTCAACAAATTGGTTGTAGTTTTGTGGGGTTGGCAAGAAATTCAGGAAGGCGTCATCAATCGACCGCGTTTACGAATCCCAGTCGGCCTTGGTGTAGTTAATCGGCGCTTAAAGGGAAATTTATAGGTCAGACCACCTGTTCGATGCAGAACGTAATAGGTCTGTGCTGGGTGCGAGGGATAGGCGAACATACGCTTTTAGTGCAGTGCGAGCTGATAGACGAGCTGACGAAGATTAGGTCAGGGTTGTATCCGCGTTTCCAGCGCCCACTATGCGGCTGTTAAAGTCACCGATTATAAGTTTAATTGGTTGGCTATTGAAATTCTCTGGCGGAACGAAACGAAATGTGGTGCCAGGAGGTTTGTACACGGGACTGATAGTGCAGTTACCTACATCAACGGTGATGATTTCTATGCCGTTCTCGTTTGAGCACTTGGTGGGTAGTATGCTTATGCCGGGAGTAGCAAACACTGCGTTACCGTGCTTCGGGTGACAGATCTCGGCGATAAGCGTAAGTCCAGGGATGTGTGGCCGGCTTTAGCACGCCGAACGCAAAGACTGTCGCAGTGAGTTTTGCGGAAGATATCAGAAAGAATTTCAGATTTGTCTCGTGAGAAACCTTCGATGATATAAATCGAGACTACGCACAGAGCCGGTTTTATAAGTGGACTTTGGTTTGCCATCGTGGTGAAAGGATTAGCCAATCATCGAGGATTGCCCAGTGTGCGTCAGACGTATAGTGGTTCTGTAGATATGTCGCTCGAGGAGGCTCCGTTCATGCACCCCGATGAAGCACATAAGATGCTCACACTTTCTTCTGACAAATTACTTAGTTATTCGCATCAACTGACAATGTTTACTTGAAAAAATGAATTGATTGGTTTTTTGTATGTTTTTTTTTTTTAAATGCTATACTGGTGTCTAAAAATTGTTTACGGTATCTAAAATGTATCGTTATCCTCCACCCCGTCGCATGTGTACTACGTGTGTGTGTGTGTGTGCGTGTGTGCGTGTGTGCGTGTGCGTGTGTGCGTGTGCGTGTGTGTGCGTGTGCGCGCGCGCGCGTGTGTGTGTGTGTGTGTGTGTGTGTGTGTGTGTGTGTGTGTGTGTGTGTGTGTGTGTGTGTGTGTGTGTGTGTGTATTGACTCACGCTCCTCCTCGTGCTCCTCCTCGGAGGCGAGCGAGGCGGGCGTGACGGACTCGTCGGGCTCGACCCGTTCAGCGTCGCGCTCGCCCGCCGCGCGGTACAGCTCCGCGCGCGCCTCCACCACGTCGCGCACGATTTCTGCCGAACAAGCCCACGTTAGCATTAGGTCGCTAATTACTTGCACGCCGACATCCCATCACTAGCAACGTGTAAACAACAAATGACCGCCGTTGCTCATGGTGGCTGGTGGTAGGTCTTGAGGTTTTAGTATTGACTGAAGACGCTTCAGTGTAACCGACTTTTGATGGTTGTCCAATATAACAATTAATAGATGTGCGGCATTTCTGACCGGTCGGAAACAGCGCATAGTACCTAACATATTATTTGCTTGATTACCTATAATGACGTCTCGGCTCGTGATAATAGATTCGATTTCTTTCGACACCTCATCTACAAGCCACGGCATGAACTCCTCGTCGATACCTAAAAAAACATTTATAAAGTCATTGCACAACAAGAGAGGTTGTACCTAAGTACTTAGTATATTACCTAAGTTTTCCAATGCCGTGATGGACGCGTGGCTCTGCGGCTTCAAGCAGTAGAAACATATAGAATGTCAGTATAATTACGTCGTTGAATTGAACCTCTACCTACTATGCGGACATTGTGCCTCATGTCGCCAACAATCCTGTCCACTCCAGTCTCGTCTTTTGTTAGTCATTAATACACCCTTAAAGGGATAATACAAAACCTCTGAAAGTTTGAATGAAACAAACACATCCGAGAAAAAAAAAATGTAACGTACTACACCTGTTTCCGGAAGTATGACCAGTTGTAATTAACACAACACCTTTTTAAACTGTTCTGTGATTTATTCGTGATGGCTCAGTGGTTAAGGCCTCACCTCTCATTTGAGGTTGAGGGTTTAAATCCGAGAAGGACCAATGTGACTTTTTTGAAATTTATATGTACACACAGCAAAAAAAGTTCGGTTTACATTTCACACATACTGGTTAAATGATAAATGATTTTATTTTTGTAAGTATGTTCGTACAAACACTTTTACACGTCAATCATATTTTTTATAAAACTAGATGAGGTCGGCGTTTCCTATCTGACTACTCTGAGAAGAAAGGCCGAAACAAACTCAGAGGTCACAGTCTCTTTTAAAGTCCAGACATAATCTTGGTCAGTTTATATGAAGACCATGTAGATGGATGTCTGAGATGGTCTTTTGAGGAAAGAACCACACAAATTGAGAGGACCTGTCCAGTCAGTGCACGCATTTGTTAGAAATCGTGCAACTCAACTCAAAACTTAAGGAGCTCAACGATTCGACGAACAATACCAAAGAAAGGACATTTGGGTAGGCCACATAAATTACTCAAACTGCCAGGCCTAGACAAAAACTAACACAACAGAGAGAATAATAAAAATTAAAAAAAAAAGTGACCCACATTGTCTTCACATGCACAATAATTATAATAATATAATACTTTACAAAGTAAGCAAATGTCATTGTTTAAATAAAATTCATTAATGTCAATGTGTCCTATATAGAAAATATAAAAAACATTCAAAATGTAAAAATTTGGAAGCAGCTCAATGCCAAGCCTTTTTGTCCTCAATATAATCTTTAACGGTATAAAAGACTTTCTGGCACAACTTACGTTTAATGAATGATTTGAATTTATTAAGGCTTAGATCTTGAACGTGGCTTGGTAGTTTATTATAAAAGCGTATTACATTGGCATCTGAACGAGCCACCTATTTTCTTGAGCCTTGTTGTAGGTACTTACAACAAATTTGTGTTTGTTCCTAGTATATATTATGGACATCACTGTATTTTTTAAACAATTTTATATTTTTATGGGCATATAAAAGATTTTCATAAATATACTGAGAAGGCACAGTCATTAAATTAATCTCTTTAAATTTGTATCTGAGAGAGTGTCTCGGACTTAATTTATAAATTGATCGAATAGCTCGCTTCTGCAAAACGAAGATGGTCTGAATATCGGCGGCATTTACCCACAATAAAATACCGTACGACATTACACTATGAAAATAGCTAAAGTACACTAAACGGGCAGTCTCTATATCAGTTCAATTACGAATTTTTCTAACCGCGTATGCTGATTTTTACCGATTGTCACTGTGTGCGTAAATTAATGAGTCGGTCGGTCGGGTACGAATAGCAAACGCTAAACTGTCTGTGTGCATATGATGTACCCACATATACCAATAACTAATGTACCAATGTATAGTAATCATAATTGAATGAGGCTATGGCCGGTCGGTGAAAGCACCTGGCATAAATAACGACTTAATCTTCGTGTCGTAAGTTCAAACCCCGGCAGAGGAATATTGTTTTACAGGTTTTTATTTTTTGTCTTATAATCAGACATCAATTTTGTGTCAAATAAAATGAATGAAACAAAAAATTTAAGGTAATTAAATTAAATAAATTGAAATATTTTATTAAATAAAATAGGCGTTGGAATGCGGGCGTCTATTGTTCCATATCGAGTCATTAGTGAATGAGTCATTAGTCATGCATGAGGTCTTGAGTCATTAGTGAATGAGCCTGCTCGTTTCGACAATTAATGTGTCTTACAGTAGTTGGCTTAAGGTTCAATTTGGCATGGGCTATAATGTTAGCAAATAAAAAACTACGTGTGGCCAATACAGTAAGTAATGCAAACTATTATTCCCAAACTTTTGGATGAGTAGAACACTGCTGGTAACTTCTTTACCAGTTTATGGTATATATGGTAACGAAATGGCTGATTAACTACTTATATATTTTTTTTTTTGTAAATTCATTCATATTATAGATAAAACACCCAGACCCGGAACAAATACTTGTAGGTCGTAGAAATATTTGTTCCGTGCGGGAATCGAAATTGCGACGGGCTGCGCAGCAGTCAATCGCTCAACCATTGCGCCAACCGTGTCGTCAATTCAAGGTGAAGTGAATCAACATGTTAGATAGTAATAAATTATGACAATTTCTAACTGCATAACAATAACATCACTTACACTTCATACTTACTTAAAACATTTTTCATCACTAAAAATAACCACATTATCCTCAAAATTTTTAGGGTTTTTATAAATTAAGATGAAAGGGAAAAAATATATACTAAAGTTGTGGGTAGTTATATCCTAAGCGGTCAAAATAAATTTGCTGAGAATTCCGTGCTCATGTCTCAAACGTTGTAAATTTCATCTATGAACGGGATTGAATCGTTAGCAATTCAACTGTGTAATGATGTTTTAGGAAAATTATGATTACAAAATGAAAAGAATGTTTTGCGCACCCGAGATTTGAACTTGAGACTTCTTGTTTACTAACCAAAGACGTTAGCCATTGTGCCAAACCTGTTTCAATGAACAAGTGCAAAATATTATAACTCATTCAATTACATAAATTGAAAGGAGGAAGAGAAGGAGAAGGACTTGGGGGAGGCCTTTGCCCAGCAGTGGGACAGTATAGGCTAATAAAAAAAAATTACTATACATTGGTATTATGGTTATTGCCTATTGGTGCGACATACGCATACTAATAAAAAACAGAGCTCGCTCGCGCGCTCGTTTTATTTAACGATTGTGTGCGTAACTATTCATACCGACACAGCTATCCGTGTGTGGAATGTAAACCGAACTATTGTGCTTTGTGTACTTTAGAAATTTAACTTAAAAGCTCCTTGGACATCACTGACATCGGTGCAGGAACAACATTTGTAGGTGTATCTACAACGCCACATGCGAACAACGCAAGCAGAATTTATCGCGCAACTGGCATATATACAACGACCCGACATGAATGATCAGGCAGTTGCCAGCCAGACCCAACACCCATCTGGTCGGAGGATCCTCCCTTTTCTATGGAGGATGAGTGAAGTTTACACCCTGTTCCTCATACCTCTATACATTGTGTGGAAACCTGGACCTGTGGTTAATATAAGTCTTAAATCGCCAACTCGTCTTGAGAAAGCGTGGTGATCAATGCTCCTACCTTCTCAATATGTGATGAAAACATTTGCTCTGCAGTGGCAATGCTCATGCCTTCTCAGTATGGGATGAAGGCCTTTGCACTGCAGTGGCAATGCTCATGCCTTCTCAGTATGTGATGAAAGCCTTTGCTCTGCAGTGGCAATGCTCATGCCTTCTCAGTATGTAATGAAGGCCTTTGCTCTGCAGTGGCAATGCTCGTGCCTTCTCAGTATGTGATGAAGGCCTTTGCACTGCAGTGGCAATGCTCATACCTTCTCAGTATGTGATAAGGCCTTTGCCCTGCAGGCTGGTATTATTATTGCTTACTAGCAGCGCCCCGCGGTTTCACCCGGATAAGTTGATCCCGTGGGAATATCGGGATAAAAAATATCCTATGTGTTATTCAGATTTATTTGCTAATATTACTGTAGTTTCATCAAAATCCGTTCTGTAGGTTTTGCGTGAAAGAATAACAAACATATCTATCCATCCTCACAAACTTCCGCGTTTATAATTCATTCTCGTTTAAATTAGTAGGAAGTATAAGGATAGGATGATCAGTTCCGAGTGTACTGACCGCGCTCGATCCTCTCCATGAGGTACCCCTGGTCGCGCAGCCCCGCCAGCACGGACGGCAGCAGCTCGGCCACGTAGCCCTGCACCAGCACCGCCGCGGCCGCGCGCTCGCGTGCTTCCACCGCCGCGATCTGCGCCACGCGCGCCTGCGCCACGCGCCGCTCCTGCGACACACGCACGGGTCAGTGCGAGTCACCCGCGCTGGGCGGCTGGCTCCTGCTGGGCACACGACGCCTACCTTCTCCTGGTGCAGGCGCAGGTCGTGTGCGGCGAGGCGCTGGCGCTCGGCGAGCTCGGCGTCGCGCAGCTCGCAATAGCGCCGCTGTTGCTCGCGCAGAGTAGCCAGCTCCTCCTCCTGCGCCACCTCTCCCAGCGCCTGCTCCGTCGTCTTGCCCACCAACACCTCCAGGATCGGCTGCACCTCCAGGTCGAAGTCGAACAACTGCACGCACAACGGAATAATTAACTACCTTTTATACAACTGAGGCCGTTTGTCCACCGTCACGTCAGTGGGACGTCAACGAGAACAAGATGACGGCGCCGAAGTACACACGGCAATACTATTTAGTTTACATCACGCACACATCGGTAACTGTCATTATTATTGTGTGCATAAACGTATTATACATGCACGGTTAATGACGGAATTTGACCCAACATTTAAGACTAGTTTATTATAGTTCCCGTAGCTGATTGGTGTAAACGCCTGCGATAGCTATACTGATGTATGCTCGACGACGTGAGTTCGATCCCAGCTAAGGAACTTTGATTTGCCATTTTTTTGTTTTTTATTAATTTTACTTTGTGGTCAATAAAGTCACTCAAGCAAAAGAGTAAAAAGGTAATTAAAAATACATTACATTATTAATCATTTCTTTTATAATAAACATAAATTATTATTTGGTATTGGTTGGAATGTGCGAGCATATCGCTTGCTAGCAGATGATCCCACTCGTTTCTTCCAATATACATATTCTATTAGCTATTCATACTAGACGTTCGAATGACTAAAACACTGTTGCTTACCAGTTTTTTTTAACAAAAACAAAGTTTTTTGTTGGTTAAGGATGGACGAAAATAATTTGTCAAAGTAGAATTCAATCAAAGTAAAATTAGAGGTGAACTGAATCAACATGTTAGATAGATAGTAAAAACTTATGACAACTTCTAACCGCATAACAATATCATCACTTCACCAGACTTTCAATAATACGAGTTGTTGTTTAAAAAGAGGATTACGGCAACATTTGTATACCTACCTACTATTGCTAAAGTTTGTACTTTTTCACATTCACTTAACAAATAAGAACATTATTTGAATAAAAATAAGGTATGTAATTCCTTACACCTTTTCTCCACAATATTTTACGCCAATCCTTATCCGACTTAAAAGATTTATCATCGCTAAGTATCACCACATTGTTCTCCCAATCAGAATTTTTGTATGACCTAGTAAATTGTAGTCGGTTTTGTCGGTGCGCCGTGGACAGCAAAATCTTCCGCGCTGGCTTACTGCAACGTAAACCAGCTGAATGAAGGTGATTTTTCAGTTTGTAAGCACACATTGTGTGCTGTTGCTGTTACGCGGGTGGACAAGAAGGGATCAGCCTTGTGCCTTGCTTGCCACGATGTCGTGGTGTCGATTCGATGAATTTGCCTTTGGTTTAATCCCACATCGAAGATGTTCTACGTCTCTAGAATCCGTATCGGCGAACCCATAACTGCACGGTTCTCCTCTGTGGATACAATACAAAGCAGTATTTAAAATACTTATAGGTAGTAATAGCTATTATTATAATAAATAAATATATAGACTATATAATTATACACTATGTATACATATAAACACATAAAAGTATACAATACATAATATGTAAACAAGTTAAATTATAATACTTATAGATAATAATCTGTTTTAAATATACAATGACATTAGTAAATATAATAATCTATTTTATTTACGTTATTCGAAGGCTTTTCTTTAATTTGTTTAGAGGCTCGTGCCGTAGTGGGACAAAAATGGGCTAGACCAAGTTAATTTAATCATAATTATCTTATGATATAAAAATAAATTATAAAACATTTAAGATAATATAACTATGGTAGGTATATTTGTTCCTAGGTAAACGCTGAAGGGTGAAATGAGTTATTTTAGTTGAAGTAGGTATAATATCAACAACAATAATAATAATAATAATCTTTATTTATATAAAAACAGATTGTAGTCAGTTTTCATAAAGTGGGTAGTTTTAAATGTCTGACAATCTAGTGGGTGACGTGCTGCTCTCCTTGCTAGGCTATGACATAGCCTGTATTAAGGAGTAACAGTGCCGATCCCCTCTAATTGTATTACTACAATTTTATGTTTACACAAGTTAAAGGTAAAAAACAAATATTTAAAAACAGGTGTTAGTTTGCGTGTGTGTACGTGTGTGTGGGTGTGCATGTGTGTACGTGTGTGTGGGTGTGCGTGTGTGCTGTGTGTACATGTATGGGTCTGTGTGTGTGTATGTGCGTGAACGTGCGGCTGTGTAAGCGTGCGTAAGTACGGGGATTGAATTAGTGTGGGACTATGTTTTGGGTGTGTGGTACAATATACAAACTTATCATAACTTAATAAATTAAGTATCTTTCTGTTTCTTCGTAGGTTCTATTTTGAAGAAATGTGCGGACAGTCTTTTTACAATTATGATAAGATAATCTATTTATTGGACAGTTTTTATTTATTGTATTGTAAAGAGACGGACCTAGATAATAAAAGAATCTTTTAGTAAACGCCAAGCGGGTTTTTGGAGGTGCGCATATTGTATCTTTTCTGCGTTTGGTAATTTCAATATAGGGGGTTATGCGGTGTTGCAATAGAATTGATTGTAAAATAAAGTGTTGCCGCACATTGAGGACATTGCAGGTTTTGTATAACTGATTAGTTGGATAAATTATTGGACGGAAGGTAGCCACTTTCAGTATGGCACGATGTGCAACTTCCAACGGTTTAAGGATAGTTTTTGCAGCACCACCCCAACAGGGAATACAATAGGTAATAATAGATAGACATAAGGCAAAATAGACATTACGTATAATTATAGGATTAGAAATATTTCTTAAGGTTTTAAAAATATATATAAGTTTGCGAACTCTGCCAGTAAGGATATTAATATGAGATTTAAATTTAAGATTCTTATCTATGACTATACCTAGGTATTTGATTTCATCCGTGGAGGATATAGGTGCACAGTGGCATGAAACTTGAGTTTGCAAATTGCATGTGTGAACTTTAAGTGATATTGGTGGGTTTGGTTGAGTAGCAGAACTGATCGAGTAGGTAATAAACTTGGTTTTGGAGGTATTAAGTGTAAGCGTGTGCATATAAAGCCAATTTAACGCCACATCAAAGCCATGCTGTGCTTTGTCCTCGAGTTCAGACCATGTGTTGGCAACGAAAGTTATAGCAGTGTCATCTGCAAAGGATGTCATCTTGGCATTTGGGATATTTATATTGCATAAGTCGTTTATAATAACAAGAAATAATGTGGGACCCAATATGCTTCCCTGTGGAACGCCATAATAGATGGGGAGCTCACTGCTGTTGTGTCGGTCAATCTTGACTATTTGGGAGCGATTAGTGAGGTAACTTTGAAAGAGATCAAGTTGTAATCCCCTGACACCCATCTTTTCAAGTTTGAGTAAGAGAGTACGGACGGGAACGGTGTCGAATGCCTTCGCAAGGTCTAAAAATATTGTTAGGACCTTTTTATTAGTGTTCAGGTTTTGTACGATATTGTTGGTTAATTCCTGAACTGCGTCACAGGTTGATTTGTTTTTACGAAATCCAAATTGTTGCGGAGATAACAGTTTGTAATGTTCTAGATAGTATACAAGTCTTTTATTGATAAGACGTTCTAGTACCTTGGATAAGGCAGTCAGAACGCAGGCAGGCAGTCAGATTTTAGTGCTTTGCTTTCACTTAGGTATAGCTTATATAAGTAGATATGTTTTGCTCATGCACAACAACGATTTCTGCCTTTTCAAACGTTGATAAATGTTGCGTGGTTAGATCCACAGAAATAAATCCGTACACGGATATGAGTAGGAGTAATCAATAAACTCAGTAATGCAAATACTTACTCGTAGATTGACAACTAAGAACGCTCATTTTTTTATAAATGAAGGTGTTTGAAAACAATTTTTTTACATTGTGGTTAGTTATTTTACAAACAGTCAAAACAAAATGGCCTGAGAGTTCCGTGGTTGTCTCAACCGTTGCAAACATCATTACTCTTCCATGAACGAGATCGAATCGTAATAAATTCAACTTGCATGTTTTATCAAAAAATGAATACAAAAAGAATAATATATCGCTGCATTTATGGTTTGAACTTACGACTTCTCGTTGACTGACCAAAGACGATAGCCATCGTGCCAAGGCTGTTATAGAAACATCATGATCTCATTCAGAACATAAATGAATAATTACTATATATTAGTATATGGTAATTGGTATGCCATACGCACACTAATAAAAACAGAGCTCGCTCGTTTGCATAATTATAAACTATCACTTCACCCACACATATAAAACGTAAACTAATTAGATGGTTAGACTGTACATACATTTACTACTATGGTCGCGTATCTATCCACGACGTCCTGTTGACGGTGGTGGTGGACAGACGCTGCTAGTGTCCTACAACGTCAACAATACTACTCACATCTCCGGGGTAGATCTGCGTGAAGGCGTCGGCGCCGGTCTTGGCTGGCACGTACACGGGCGTGGCGGGCCGGTCCACGAACAGATCCGTCTGCACACCCACGTCCATCTCCACGCCCTTGTCGAACAGCTGCAATCATAATACGCACATGTTCAACCAGCTCAACTCAACGCGGACGGCTTCTCATAGAGAAGAGGTTCGTCAACATTGATTCAATTCATTCGATTCATTCCATTTCAATTCATTCAATTCATCTTTATTGTGGATCATAGGAAAGTGTACATAATATCTACAGCTGGTGTTGATTTAGTGTTTTGCGAACAGCTATGTCCTACCCTTAGGGCGTACAATAAAATGTAGGTACATAAAGTGAGTTAACATGCATGTCAACAATAATATTATAACAATACATTACAAATTTTGGACCATTTCAATATTTGTTGGAATAAAAAATTTCAATAAACAAACAGTTCGTAAATGAAAGGACTCCCTAGGCAGATTGCGTTATAACAGAGATTTGTCGGCAATGAAGTCTTTCACAGAGTAATAACATTTGTTCACTAACAGTTCATGGAAATTCTTTTTAAATGATTTTATTTCAGTAATTGCTCTTATAGGCCTTGGAATGTTATTGAAAATACGCGTAGCCGAGCAGAATCGGAAGTATTAGGTAATAGTTTACCTCTTCGAGGTAGTACTCGGTCTGAATGGGGTGGTGGCGCCGGCCGGGTGCGGGCGGCGGCGTGCCGGGGCGCAGGCGCGCGGCTGCCGCCCGACGCGCCAGGGCGCGCCGCCGCGTTCGCGCCGCCCGCGCTGCTATGCTCTCGATGCCATCTCCCTGGAAACACACTCATTAAGTCAAAGTCAAAGCAATTATTTCAAGTAGGCACATAAAAGGTGCTTTTGAACGTCAAAAATTACAGTAAAAATCGGACTACTCTGTAAAAAGATATGCGTGGTCATACATAAAATAAATATATATATATACGCGTCGAATTGAGAACCTCCTCCGTTTTTTCGTTGGTTAATAAAATAGAATTGATTCTAGGCAACTCTTCCAAAAGGTAGTTTTCGTATGGAGAAGAATGGGCAAGAAACTCCACCGTTAACTCTTTCAAAATGTTTTGCAATATTTTGCATACATTAATTAAATGTCGGAGTTGGTTGAGAATTAAAAGAAAAGAAAACCAAATGCATTAGATTTAAATTACCGAATGTTAGAAGTAGCGAATGTGACATCATATTGAATGGCCAAAAACTAGAATTTATTAATCAGACAGTTTTCCTAGGAATCACGCTAGATGAGAAATTGCAATGGGGACCTCATACAACATCTATTGCGGGGCGGCTAAGTTCGGCGGCTTATGCTGTTAGAAAGATAAGATGGGTAGCAAGATGTAGAAACCGCGGGTTTGGTCTATTTTAGTTACTTCCACAGTATTATGTCATATGGCATTTTACTGTGGGGTCGGGCTGCTGACATTGAATCCATTTTTATTTTACAACTAGCTTCTGCCCGCGACTTCGTCCGCGTGAAATTTCACTCTCCCCCCATTCACCCTCTTTGGAGTGGAATTTCGAAAAACTCTTTCTTAGTCGATACCTATATACACTTCACAAATAACACACTCTCCAAAAATGTCTTTACATGACCAGCGGTTTAGGCTGTGCATTGATATAGGTAATCAGTCAGACAGGATCACAGGACTTTGAATTTTATATTATATAGCGGCCCGCCCCTGCTTCGCACGGGTGAAATTTTTTTCAATACTCAATACTCAATTCTTTATTGCATTCCATATGTTACAGAGATGGTATAAAACAAAATAAAGATCAATATGGACCCTGTCGGGCACGCAAAAAATTAGAAGAGAGGAAGAGGGCTGAGTAGCAATTTAATCAAATCAATATTATTATAAATTATTAGGTGTTTCATTGGGTATATAATTATATATGTATATATTATTATGTTAGTGTACATACGGGTAGCATTATATTTATTTGAATTATAAGGTATTGTATATCAATAGGTCATTATCATTTCATAATAATAAGTATTTTTAGAAGTATTTGTTTACAATATATATGTTTATATTAAATTATGTAGGTTATATTATATTAATTATATATTTTAATTATATTTTTTATTTGTATTAGATTATGTAGATGCATTATTTATGTATTCATATTTATACAAGAATTACTGTATTCCATATTATATTATTTTTATAATGGTTTGTTTTAGATAGAGTAATTTCATTTTGTAATCGTTTTATCATCTAGAAATTCGTTTACTGTGTAATATGCCTTGGATTCCAGAAGTCGCTTTAATTTATTTATAAATATGTTTGTTTTGCTTACTTCTCTAATTACATTTGGCAGTTTATTATAGATTTTAATGGACATAATTAAGGGGCTGGTTGAGTGCATTTTGATTCGGGATTGAGGTTTGGTTTTTTTCGTCTTTGATCTATGCGTCATGTTCGTGAACGGGCGCCGTCAGTTGGGACTGGTCATCACTTGGCTGCCTCGGCTTATTTTTAATTATTTTACTTTTGGATTATTGTTTTGTTAAGTACTATTTGCTGTACTCTGGACACTTTAACGCGTACGTATATTTTTTTTTTACATCGTTCTCACATATAATTATAAATTCAACATTAATGATGTAACTAATATTTTTGTAAAATATAATTTAAAAGAGTGTCCATGGAGTTTCTTGCCCGTTCTTCTCCATAGGTACCTACGCTTTGGAATGGGCAACTAGCTTCATATTTTCTGACTGACCTATTGACAATTCAAAAGTGCCTGTAAATGGTTTAATTGAAATAAATGCTTTGAGTTTGAGTTTGAGTTTGAGTTTCGAATTTCCAAAATTTTCTTTCATACAAACCTTATCCTGACAATACCGATCACAACAAAAAAAGAATTAGCGAAATCGGTTCAGCTGCTCTCGAGATTTACGCTTAGCAACACATTTAGCGATTCATTTTTATATTAAAGATTTTTAAAAAATTAAAAAAATCGGCATTTTGATACTCAGCGCGGTAACCGTGACGTGCGAGCGAGCTCTCAGGCAGGCAGGCGTGCGACAGCCCACTGTCGTGTCGGTTGTACCGACGGCGATACGCGAAGCGGTAGGCAATGTAGGCATATAACGCGTCCTCCCCTGTAGAGCACCTGCCGCACTTTACAGTATATAGGCTTACCTAGGTATAACGGCTCTGCCTAGGTGGACATCTATGTCCTTACTACTCGTGGGAACTATATGGATAATAATTTAAAAAACAAACAAAACGAACCAATTGAATTGGTGGAGGAGGTGGTTAGACTTTGAACTCACATCAAGCATAAATAGTGTGGAGAGCGCAGCGAGCGGCATTGGAACGCAGTTACGAAAGCGAACGTGTCCCAGCGCGAAGCTCTCGGGGTCGAACCTGGCCCTGAGCGATGAGGATGTACCGGCCCCTAAGGTCGCTACGTTACAAGGAAGAAGAAGGAGGCCTGTGACGACAGGAAAGTGTGTCGGTTGGGCAAAAGCGCAAAAAGACCTAACGGCCCTTAAAATGGCGGATAAGATAGCAGAGGAGGAAGTGCAGAGGGCAAAACTGGCTGATGAGGGGTCTGCTGGTCAAGCAATTCGTCTTTCGGAGTCATCTGCGGCTTCTGGTGTCGTATCGGGTGAGGTATTGATGGATGAGCCTTCTGCCAATGACCTCAATCAGAGGCTGACGGATGCAGTTGGGGCTATACAAAAAGTCGGAAAGGTATCTAAAGGCCTTAGCGGTGTGTACAAGAAAACACTAAGGGAGGCCACTGCCTCCATTGTAGAGACTGCTGAAGCTCTCCTTCGGCGTACCTCGTCGAGGGAAACAGCCAGGCTCCAAGCGCAAAATACCCGGCTGGAAGTTCAAGTGGCGGAGCACCAGAAGGAAATAGACGAGCTCAAAGCAGAAATGGCAAAATACCACCGGGAGCTACGTAAGGAGTTGATGCCACCACAGTCTCAAGAGTCGGAGCTGGCTAAGCTCCGCCAGGAGGTGGCGAATCTAAGTGCTCGATTTGGGTTCTTTGAGGGAAAACAGCTGCGACCTCCTCTTGCCGTAGACCGCATAATTTCGCCAGCTACAACTTATGCGGCAAAAATCTCAGCGCCAAGGACAGAAGCCCGACCTAGCCAGGCGTTCCAGCCTGCCCCGGTACCTCTTACAGTCTCGGAAACTCCAAAGGGTAAGGGCAAGGGGAAAAAGACGGCTGTTAGTGTAGTCCCGAGTACCCCGGGTACATCAACCCAAGTCCCCACTCAGAAGAGCTCCGCGGTGCCCAATCTTAACGAAAGCCAGTGGGAGACAGTCGGGGCCAAGAAAAAGGCCAAGATGGAAAGTGACAGGCTCCGTGCACCCCGTTCAGCAGCTGTTGTACTGACAATGCAACCGGAAGCGCAAAAGCGAGGCCTAACTTACGCAGAGGTCATCCTGAAAGCTAAATCCCAATTTCAGCTCAGCGATGTCGGCATAACGGGCATCCAGTTCAAGTACGCTGCTACCGGAGCCGTCAAACTGGAGATACCTGGTGTAAACAGCGGTCCTCAAGCGGACGCCTTTGCTGAAAAGCTAAAGGCGTCACTCGACGCAGAGGACGTCAGAGTGTCCAGACCTGTCAAGTGTGCAGATCTGCGTATACTGGACTTGGATGACTCTACAACCTCAGAAGAGGTCGCAGCTGCTGTTGCAAGGGCCGGAGAATGCCCGCTAGACCAAGTTAAGGTGGGAACAATTCGTGCGGGCTTCTCCGGTTTACGGACAGTACTGGTCAGCTGTCCCGTTGCGGCAGCTCAAAAATTAAAAGATGGTCCCAGACTGGTGGTGGGCTGGGTTTTAGCACGGGTCAGGCTTCTGGCAAAAAAGCCCCTCAGGTGCTACAAGTGCATGAAAGAGGGACACGTGGGAGTTCGATGCACCTCAGAAGTCGATTGCTGCGGTCTTTGTTTCCGCTGTGGTCACCCGGGTCATAAGGCGAGCTCTTGCGATGGTGCGCCGCACTGTGTAGTATGTGCGGCATTGAATAGGCCGGCTGATCATCAGACGGGCAGCAAGGCATGCACTAGGGATAAAAATGCTGACTCGAATAGGAGAAATGGGCCCTCGAAGTCAGCTCGCCCACCGCCCGCTGGCAATAACGCCCAGGAAAGGGCTGAGGGAGAGGCGATAATTATGGACACCCAGTAATGGCTCCACACCTTCGTCTTCTCCAAGCCAATATCAATCATTGTGCCAGAGCTCAGGACCTTTTGCTCCAGAGCATGGCGGAATGGTTGATCAACGTTGCTATTGTCGCTGAACCATACTTTGTTCCTCCCAGGGATTACTGGGTGGGAGACATTGACGGCCTGGTGGCGCTTATCTCGAGGCTCGCCGCTGGCACTCCGCCTCTTGACCGTCACCCGGGGGCGAGGCTTTGTAGCGGCCTTAGTCGAAGATATCATGGTCGTCGGGGTTTATTTCTCATCCAACCGACCTCTTACCGACTTTGAGAGTTTCATAACGGAATTGGGCACAGTCATCAGTAGAAGTCGTCCTCACCCCGTCCTTGTTATGGGGGACTTTAACGCCAAGTCCATGACTTGGGGTTCCTCAGCAACGAATGCACGGGGTGTGTTATTGGAGGAGTGGGCGGTGGAGTCAGGCCTACTGCTCCTAAACCGGGGTTCCGTTCAGACATGTGTGCGGCAGTGGGGTGGGTCTATAGTGGACTTATCGTTTGCTAGTCCAGCTGTTGCACGCCGTGTTGAGGACTGGCGTGTACTGGAGGAGGTGGAGACATTGTCAGTTCACAGATATATTCGGTTTGACGTCTCTGCCCAGACCTCTAATGACCCAGTGCAAGCAGTCCCCCCAGCCGGGGTTGAGGATGGGCCGCGATGGGCGCTCAAACGATTGAATCGGGAAGCCCTTCTGGTGGCCTCAATCGTGCAGGCCTGGTTGGACTCACCAGTCAGGCCTATTGATATTGACGAGGAGGCAGAATGGTTTCGGCAGGCCATGACACAAATCTGTGATGCTGCGATGCCCCGTGTTCAGTCTCCATCTGTCAGGCGCCAGGTGTATTGGTGGTCGCAAGACATTGCGCAGTTGCGCATCGCATGTGTGGCGGCGCGACGCCCGTACACCAGGCACCGACGAAGGCGCCGACGAACACCAGAAGCGCTGATGAGAGAGGCGGAACTGTATGAGGTGTACAGAGTGGCAAAGAAGACTCTTCAACTGGAAATAAAGCGGGCAAAGGCCCAAGCCCATGAAGAATTTCTGGCAATTCTAGAGCATGATCCGTGGGGGCGTCCTTACCGTTTGGTACGGGGCAAACTTCGTTCGTGGGCGCCCCCACTATCCCGTAGCCTCCAGCCGCAGCTGCTGGAGAGAGTAGTGAGCGCTTTATTCCCCACGCAAGAGGATCACATACCACCGCATATGGTTCCGCCAACTATGATGTCCAACGCGGAAAATGAGGACGACGACGTACCTGAAGTGACAAGCGTAGAACTGACAACGGTAGTACAACGGCTTCAGGCCAAAAACACTGCTCCAGGACCTGACGGCATTCCTGGCCGTGCATGGGTTCTGGCCATCAAGGCTCTCTGGCCCCGATTAGTAGGACTCTTGAGCGCATGTTTGGAGAGGGGCCAGTTTCCACGCCAGTGGAAGACTGGAATGCTGGTCCTGTTAAAAAAGGAAGGGCGTCCTGCGGACTCTCCATCCGCTTACCGGCCCATTGTGCTGTTGGATGAGGGCAAACTCTTCGAGAGAATTATTGCAGACCGCCTTACCCAGCATATGGGAAAAGAGGGGCCGGATCTGGCGGATAACCAGTTTGGTTTCCGTCGTGGGCGCTCTACTATAGACGCGATTATGCGCGTGAGGGTCCTGGCGGAGGAAGCAGTGGCCCGGGGTGAGGTCGTCTTGGCAGTGTCTTTGGACATTGCCAATGCCTTCAACACCTTGCCTTGGAGTTGCATTAGGGAGGCACTCCGGTATCATAGAGTGCCAAACTACCTCCGCCGCATTATCGGGGCTTATTTAATGGACAGATCTGTCATCTACCCGGGTCGCGAAGGGTGGGGTAATCGAGAGATGTCATGCGGTGTTCCACAGGGTTCGGTTTTGGGGCCGCTCCTGTGGAACATTGGATATGACTGGGTGCAGCGCGGTGCGCTCCTCCGTGGCGTCGGTGTCATCTGTTACGCCGATGACACTCTGGTAATGGCACAGGGGAAGACGCTCCGGCAAGCGACTGTCTTAGCGACAGCTGGCGTCGCTCAAGTTGTAGGCAGGATCCGGCGGTTGGGTCTTTAGGTGGCACTGCATAAATCGGAAGCCATTTGTTTTCACGGGCCCCGGAAAGCGCCACCTTCGGGATCTAACATCATGGTGGGAGGTGTCCACATTGGTATCGAGTCAACGATGAAGTACCTAGGACTCGTCCTCGATAGCCGGTGGAACTTCAGGTCGCATTTCCAGCGGTTGGCTCCCCGATTGATGGGCACCGCGAATGCACTCTCGCGATTGCTGCCTAATCTGGGGGGGGGCCAAATACCTCCTGCCGGAGGCTCTATGTCGGGATCGTACGATCCATGGCGCTCTATGGAGCGCCTGTATGGGCGGACAACCTGACGGCCCGTAATATTGCAATACTGAAAAGACCACAGAGAGCAATGTCAGGGTGATAAGAGGATACCGTACGGTCTCTTTCGAGGCGGCGAGCCTCTTGGCCGGATCACCACCCTGGGATCTTGACGCCAAAATCCTAGCATCACTATATCGGTGGCGCCGGGACGCGCTGGAGCGGGGCGAGCATCTGATGCCTCGTCATTTCGATGTGTACAGGGCTGAGTGCCGCCAGACCCTAGTGGTGGAATGGGAGCAACGACTTACGCAACCCAGTGCAGGACACGCCACTATAGCGGCGGTAAGACCCGTTGTGAGCCAGTGGCTGGAGAGGCGGCATGGTGCCCTTACTTTCCGGCTGACACAGGTATTGTCCGGACATGGGTGCTTCGGAAAGTACCTGTGCCGCATAGGCCGGGAACCTACACCCAGTTGCCACCATTGCAACTGCCTTGACGACACGGCGCAGCACACCCTTGAGGAATGCCCTGCTTGGGCAGTGCAGCGCCGTGAACTCGTCACGGTGGTTGGTGCTGCGGATACTCTCTCGCTTCCGGACGTGGTCCAGTCCATGGTCAGAAGTGAGAGCGCGTGGGACGCTGTCGCCTCCTTCTGCGAGGAAGAGATGGTAGCGAAGGAGGCGGCGGAAAGGGAGAGGGAGGATACAACCTCCCTTCCAATACGTAGCACCGGGCACCGGACGACGCGGAACGATCTCCGGCCGCCCTAGGGTGAGGCCTGCAGGCAACAGACTTAAAAAAAAAAGGCATTTAACGCGTGGTCTTGAGCGAGTGACGAACGCCTGGCAACGGGCCGTACAGCAGAAATCGTAATATTTTAATTTCGCCATAGCTTCAAAACCAAACGTCCAATTTTAATCATTCAAAGACCAAATATTATCTACATAAACTGTAATTAGTGATGAAATAATTTATTTTGATAAGGATTAATAGCATGAGTAAAATAAACGCGCTTAAATGTAGTCCAAAAAATATCAAGATTTTTTAATAAGTAAATGGTTGTTGTGCCTCACTCGACATAGATAGGTATAGTGTGTCGCTAACTTTTTTGTAGATATTTATAAGATCTACAATTAATTAAAACATTTTATGGTTCTATCTTTTATAGTTTAGGTAGCGTACGCAAAATAAGTAACTTTTCTGGTTGATTTTTTACACCTTGTGTCCGAAAAACCCAAATATCTTACGGAACCCTATTTTTTTCCAAAATAAAATATAGCCTATGTTACTCGTGGATAATGTAGCTTTCTAATGGTGAAAGAATTTTTAAAATCGGTCAAGGAGTTTTTGAGCCTATTCATTACAAACAAACAAAGTTTTCCTCTTCATAATATTAGTGTAGATGTAGAAAAACGTTGGTGGCAATAAACGAAAATGCAGGCCCAACGACACCGACTTCCGAAATAAAATTTATTTATCACTTTGTAGTTTTTTTTTTGGAAGTCGGTTGCTTTTTTTGTAAAAACGTTTTTATTTTTCACTTTTTAGTGAAAGAGTTTGTAATTTATCTAATAGCCTAACGTCAACTGCTCATCACCTTTTACAAAATATTGCTTTTCCCGATGCTGCGAGGAGTTCTCCTGGTAATAGAATCGCAACCCGTGAAATATTTATCATTGATTAGTTTCGATGGCCGTCTGTGGTCTTCATCATCAGCTCTACTTTACCAAATGATGATTTCCGAGAGCAAATGCTCAACTTACTCTAAAAAACCGGCCAAGTACGTGTCGGACCACGCACAATGAAGGGTTCCGTAGTTGGAATGAATTTATCCCAAGAACAAACTTAACATTGTAGTTGAAAAACATGTTCTCCCATATATTCCAACTGAAAATGTAAGTTTATACGCACAATATTGAGAGATTTACCATGTTGTTTCAAGATCATAGACTTCTTATTAATTTTCCTGTAATCTATAGGTATAGAACTATTTTCTGTATTTTTTTCAAAATTTTAGGCTCAGTAGTTTCGGAGTTAAGGGGGGGGGGATGGTAAATTTCCGTCTATTGTCTAAAATAACTTTAATACAATTTACTTTAAAATTATGTAAAAAATATATTTGAAATCCTCATGGTAAGCCCTTTCATATGTCACACGGTACAGATTGCGAAACTTTTTTTTTAAATTGTCTATTTACCCCTCAAAAATGACTCCCATTTTCAAAACTCATTTATTTACGTTACACATCTGTGTTTGAGTCACAGAGATTCATATGTGTACCAAATTTCAACTTAATCGTTCCATAAGATTCGGAGCAAATTGGCTGTGACAGACGGACAGACAGACAGACAGACACACGAGTGATCCTATAAGGGTTCCGTTTTTTCCTTTTGAGGCACGGAACCCTAAAAATATCCAAATCGGATAGGTTTGCCAATAAAATTTGAGGGTTTCCCTCGATTTCCATGGGATCCTCTCATCAGATTCCAATTTGCTGGCAATGGGACCACCTTGGGAGTATACCCTTTCAAACAAAAATAAATTTTTAAAATCGATCCACAATTGACGGAGAAATCGGTGAACAATAAAAAAAAAAACAAAAAAAAACATACATAAAGTCGAACATATAACCTCCTCCTTTTTGGAAGTCGGTTAAAAAAGAGAGCTGTCAGAGCCATTTACAATCTACGTCGCCGCGAATCTCTTAGGGAACTATTTAAAAAGGTTGATATCATGACGGTACCTTGCCAATTCATTTATGAAAATATTATACAGTATGTAAGAAAAAAATCTACATCTTATTAATAACATAAGCGATAGATATAATTTTAATACTAGAAATAAAGATAAAATAAATCAACAATTTTTCAGGTTAGCCAAAGTACATACATCTTTTATGGGGTACTGTGTTAAATGCTACAATAAAATACCTTGTGATATATTGCAATTAAATGAAAGAAAATTTAAAACTCACATTAAACGTACACTTTGTAAGCAAGCATACTATAAATTAGAAGAGATATATCCAGGATAAGAACGCTTGGAAACATGCTGGTCTTGCTCCATAGGACAATCTAGAGTCAACACAAGATCAAACTGGTTGCTAATTTAATTGTAAATTTATAATAATTTTTTTTTGAGATTGTTTTACATTCTGTAATTGCTCTGACTCACACCCTGATTCATTACTTGTTATTTTTTTTTACATATTTTTTAAATGAAAATCGTTTATTTTACCGTATTTGTAAATATGTGAGCACCATATATCTATCAGATAATTAATTTATACATATGTCATGGTTTCATTTTTAATTCTTTTACCTATTGTGGTATAGTAATTTTATTTTAGGTGCATCGTCTTCACATATTATTTATTATATAATTAATGTACTTATGCAAAATATTGTGAAACATTATAAAAGAGTAACGGTGGAGTTTCTTGCCCATTCTACCTTTTGGACATTACTACCTATTGGAAGGGGCGACTAGAATCAATTATATCAATGCACAGCCTAAACCGCTGGTCATAGAGACATTAAATTTGGAGAGTGTGTTCTTTGTGAAGTGTATATAGGTATCCACTAAGAAAGGGTTTTTCGAAATTCCTCTCCTAAGAGGGTGAATGGGGGGAGGGTGAAATTTCACGCGGACGAAGTCGCGGGCAGAAGCTAGTTTGAAATAAATGCTTTGACTTTGACTTTGAATAGTGGGTAGTCAACAGAATTTGTTACGATTTGTTTTTCTTATTATTATTTTAAGTGATTTTATTATCAATTGTTGTCCAATAAATTGGAACATAATTGATAGAGTACTCTATTGATGAGGTGATTCTTTGATTTTAAAATGATTTACTTTGTGAATTCACTATTTACGACAATTATTCTTGTATTACTTATAATGTAAGTCTTATTAGATTTAGCACATAGTGTTTTGTATCAACTCAAGTAAACACGTTGACGTACTTCCGTGCGTCATCGGACAGAGTTGCTGTGGGGCGAGCGCGTCGTGGGGACAAACCCTTCATAACTGAGCACTTTCGTTTGTGCCGAAAGTTCGCGCTGTACGCAGATGACGCCGCGTACATTAATACTTCGCTTAATGCGAAGTACGCGGCGGTCAAGATGCAGCGCGCGCTCGAGCTGCTGCCCCAATGGCTGTCCCGAACTAATAGGAAGAAAACATCGTGTATGGTGCAACACTACTCTGAGCGGGAATCGAAACTTGTATCCCCGCTCTATGCGGGTGGTTTGTTTTTGGTTGGGCAGTCCTTAGCGGTGCGCTTGTGATTTACTATGCCTATGAAGTGTACATCTCTGTGTAATTTTATTATTAATTAAATATTCAAATGGAACTGAGTGTTTTCTATTTTACAGTCTGGCGGCTGTCGGAAGACGCAGGCGATGGTCACAATAACAATGACGTTAATAGACGATTTCTTAATGTTATATTACCAGTTTAAGTTATATTTAAATTACTTATTAGCTAATAGGCTAGATTGTAATTTAAATAAAGTATCACCAATCAATTGTGTTAATTACCTACTTTAAAAAGGAAAAAAAAAAAACATTGGTGAAGTAAGTAACATCGAACATTGCATGTTTTGATATCCTAATTATTCTAAATCCGAATTCATGTTTCAAATTACCAATAATAACCTTTTTAGGGTTCCGTTCCTCAAAAGGAAAAAACGAAACCCTTATAGGATCACTTGTGTGTCTGTCTGTCACAGCCAATTTGCTCCGAATCTTATGGACCGATTAAGTTGAAATTTGGTACACATATGAATCTCTGTGACCCAAACACAGACATGTAACGTAAATAAATGAGTTTTGAAAATGGGAGTCATTTTTGAGGGGTAAATAGACAATTCAAAAAAAAAGTTTCGCAATCTGTACCGTGTGACATATCAAATGATAGGGGCTTACCGTGAGGATCTCAAATATTTTTTTTTCATAATTTGAAAGTAAATTGTATTAAAGTTATTTAAGACAATAGATGGAAATTTACCATCCCCCCCCCCCCCCCCTTATCTCCGAAACTACTGAGACAAAAATTAAAAAAAAAAAATACACAAAATAGTTCTATTCCTATAGATTACAGGAAAATTAATAAGAAGTCTATGATCTTGAAACAACATGGTAAATCTCTCAATATTGTGCGTACAAACTTACATTTTCAGTTGGAATGTATGGGAGAACATGTTTTTCAACTACAATGTTAAGTTTGTTCTTGGGATAAATTCATTCCAACTACGGAACCCTTCATTGTGCGTGGTTCGAGACGTACTTGGCTGGTTTTTTTTAAATAATTTTATTTAAAGCTTTTCGCTAATAAGTTAAATTTGCCAATACGCTTGTAATTATATCGGTAAAAATACTGTAATTGCGTACCTTGTTGATAGTTTCAATTCACAGCATAGGTACAATGTATTACATTTACAACTGACATGCCTAGTAAGTACCTTGTAATTGGGGTCAAATAGGTGGAACATATTTACATTCCTTCAGCAGTTAAGGGGACTACATGACCTAAAGCGCGGTCACTATCGGACTGCATAGAAAAGAAAGAGAAGCGCTATGACACAACGCTGGTAGTTTATTGCAAAATTTGAAACAATTAAGTACTTCCAAACTACTTAATAATAAATAATCCATTACTGAATGCAGTTTGGCATTAGCAATTTAATGGCATATTTTTAATTACCTATAATTAAATTTGTTAATGAAGGGATAAACTGCTTTCAAAGACATGTAAGAGGTGTATTTGAAGATTTTTTTTGATGTATTTATTTACGTTTAATCATGATTTGAGTTCCATCACTGTTTTAAAATAAGACTTGAAAATATGACAATTCTTTTTTTGGTCAAAATTATTTACAGTTTAAGAGATACACTACTTTAAAAACAAACTTTTTGACCATTTTCAAGAAATCTCCGCCTTAAATAAGGCGAACGACCGTCTACAGAGGGCCGGTCAGGGGAACTGTGACTGTGACGTCAACTGCTGCTCACCGGACACTAATAGCACGCGATGTGTAGCTAACAGGCTGACAACAAAAGAAACAGTCACCTTGCGAGAGCTCTACGGAGAACCATGCCCGAGGAGAGAAGGCTATTCCAGTACAGCTTAGTACATGGTATGGAACTGAATACAAGACAGAAATGTTCGCTGGGGTGTGCTACTATTGGAATATTGCTGATAAAAGTACATAAAAAATTTAAGTTGAACTCATGATAAAACTTGTATGGATGTTATAAAAGTTGGACTCCTGCGAAAGTTGGACTTTTGCGAACAGAGGGCTGAGCGTACACGACACACACGATAGTGTGTTTGTGTCACGAGTGGCACGAGTGTCACTCTGGTGTCAG